>JAXGGS010266621.1:20092-90313 GCA_035585475.1 Armandia brevis | reverse complement strand
AAGAATGAGGGGATCATGACAAAGATACCGATTAGATAGAAAGTGTATCCGATTTCAAAAATCCAAAAAACACTTTACATTGTTTTTGTAGCCACGGATTATGGGAGTAAATGTGCTTGAATTATGCGGACAAAATACACAAAGAACAACATTTGTATCAATCAAACACGAGCAGATGTTTATTTAATGACCCCCAACTATCAAAAGTGTTAATTAAATTGCTTGAAACATTCCTCTCGGGTGTATTACGGTTTCACTATACTTTTGAGGTATAACAACATCCCAACATTAACTAAATTCATGAGCCAAGGTTTTTCACCCTCATCACCTATTGATGCGGAATACGTTGGTATACTACCTACTTAAGTTAGGTTAATAACAATAAGGCGGGGCGTGTTTAGGGTTTGATGGGCATTAGGTGACGGGTTTATCTCACCACAGCCGTCTTACACAAGTTAGGAGAAGAAAAGTTGTGCCACGATAAACTTTACTTGTGGGACACCCAACTGACACCCTCTCACATTTTTCACATGATTGATGAGGAGGGCCACACTTCTGAAGTGAATCTCAAAGGCGCCAGTGATCAATATATGTCAGGATGGCACTTAAAGGCATACAGGTGCAACAATGTGTAATTATCAGGGCTGCAGCAGCAGGGCGAACCTCACAAGCACAGTAAAATACGGCGGCCCAGTGACGGGCCGGTCGTCACCTCCACCAGCTAACTACTCTCGATGGCACGGACGGGGGTGTTGATGAGGGGCGCCATCACAAGCTCCTCTCATAGCGCCTAACATATGTGTGTCTATCTGTGTATACTGCCAATATAGCCGAGTCAGGCTGGCGCTGCGAAATTCATGTTGTTGTTTGTTGAGTAGAAAATAAAGGCGCATGTATAATACTAAAAACGAGCGGGGGCCACAGGCCAGAGAACGTGGGCTATGTATTCTCCGCATCTACTGCTGTCTTCTACAGCGAGCAAACACTTCCTCACAGCCACCTAAAATATTGTCTACATTCTATTTCTTACATAAATCACTATCTAAATGGGCGCGCACAAGTGAAATGGAACAATTTTAAGACGAGGTGCTCGGCATTTTTGCGCACTCTGCTTGTTCCTAATTTCCAGGGCCCGGCCTAATCTGCATCCATACGCAATTACTAGGCAAATCTATACTGACCGACATTTGTCACAAATTAAACCAAACGAAAGGGAGCCGCGTAAGGACGGTTTGTGTTTCATGCTTGGCAGGCCAAAAAAGAATGGATGACCAACTAAATTTAAGGAAGCATATTTCACCGGGTAATTTTCGAGGGCTCGAGAGCCGGCGTTCTGCTTGGGTTGCTGATAAAGAAGGGCCTAGTTGATCCCAATTAAGCCTTCAGTTGGCATTTGCCGATGCACTGAGATCTGGCGGCAGGCGTTGTCGGGGAGAACGGTGAGAAATCATCAGCTATCATGAAGAACTTCATAAGCGCGATGTGGAGATTCGGTAATAAGGCGGCACGGGGGCGGTGATGCCGCGTGCTCACAAGTGCTGTTCTACTGAGATAAATGCTTATCTCTCCTCCAGCTATTCCTTTCTCACCTCCGATAGAAGCACATTATTCACAGATTAACACACACACAATTTCCTCACAAATCATCGCCGTTAAATAGATTTTACCCGTTTTAGGATTCATCTATTTGCTTTACGTTCATTCGCTGGATCATTGTTTTTACTGATATCCAGCTTTTATTGGCCATATCGAATGCGGATACAGTTCTGTTTTTTTAGGCTCGTATTCCGATGTGTAACGTAGGCGGTTTGAAGTGCTCTTTTACTATGTATAGGCAACCGCGGTTGAACTTTTCTACTTGTTAGCAAAATGCAGATCCCAGGGAAATTATTCTATTTTTAACAAGGTGAATTGATGGTGCATGGTAAAGACCTGCGAACTGGCATCCATCTCTACACACAAAGCAAACACAAAAAAGTCAGGGGTAAAATATATGCGGGACAATATTTATCCCAACAGAGAAAAGCCAACTTGTAAATCTTCGTCTCATAATGGCAAAGACCGTAGACGACCTAAGTATAAATGTGAAAGACTCTTGTTCTAAAACTTAATTCTTAACAAATTTTGAGTAACCACACCCTATAAGAAAATGTGAGATCATTTTGAATACAGTTATCAGTACTTGTAACTTAATTCTTATTTTAGATGTTATAATCTAATTTGTAGAAGCTTTATAGTTCGCTCGAATCGAACTTTACACGGCCAACATTTCTGGCAGAGATACACATATGTAAGCGACAAAATGACAAAAGTATCAAATAGTAAAAATAGATGTATTGATAAGAAAGGGAAGATACATGAATAAATGACATAAATATAGAAAATGCAAAAGAAAAACACTAAAGTAACGAGAAAGAATGAAGTGGCATACATAGCCTGTAGGTTGAAATGCACAGTTTATACGTTGGTAGTCGTGCTGTGCCGGCTCTGCCATCTAATGTACAGGAGACAAATACAGAACATGTTACTTGTTGCTCAAGCACATTTTCTACATCAATAAATGATCAAGGAAATTTAAGAAATTAAGGAGATGTACTGGGCTAACAGCTAATAGACAAAACTTGTGAAGGGCGAGCCTAAATAACTTAATACACACAAAGAATCTACGCTTTACTCGGGGTTTATATGATTGCAAATAGACAACTAACAAATGTTGGTAAACAGCTCGGGGACGAAACTCGACTCGATTGCTTCCAAAACCTACGAGCTTCTACCTTAATCAGCTCATAAACTAATCAAGGAATTGGCCTGAGGGCCATGGGAAATCATCAAAACTGCCCATATTTCAGGCAAAATGCAAATTTTGAATACCACTCAATTTGGGCGCTGCGAAGTTTCAAAGGAAGGGAGTCAGGACATACAGTATTCATGAGCGGGGGTCTCCGATGAGCGGGAGAAATATTTACAGATAAAACACGGAACACCTAGAGTGCTGCGCACAATAAGCAATAACAATACCGCCTAAAATTAAGAAATATTGTGCCGTGTCGACCAGAAGGGGGGCATATCGCCGGGTCAAAGTGCGTTTATGAGATGCTGCACAGCCATGCCAAAATGTACCCCGGGGACCCAACAGACACAAATACCTCATCAAATGTGTAAAATCGTCATGACTATTGCAGCTACACGCTTGATCACTTAGGGGATGGTGACAGAAAAGGGTAAATTTGAGCTATGACCAATCAGGAAATGGCCTTCTATTGTCTCGTGCGATATAACGGTAACAGAACGGAATAGTATTAAACATTCCTGATACGCCAATAGCACTCACGAGCCTCATCAAAATACATTAGCAATCTTATAAGCCCTATTTATTTTAGTGGACATATTTCATATGGATGGTTTGGCTCTCCTTTCACAATTATGGGACCCTGCAGTGAACGTTAAAGCCCCGAGGAAACATCAAGAATCGCATGACCCAATATAATGGAAGTGATAAGGATGTCAGAGGAATAGAGCGAGAGATCAACATCGCAGATAAATAAAATATCCCTAATTCTACATGATAAGGCATGCCACAGGCACCCAAACCATCCCAAATGTACATTTTTAATTGGTAGTCACCCTGAGCCGAACCCCAAAAGGGCACTAAAGAACGTAGCTCTTGGCCTGTTCGGAATGTAACTCTCTTTGTAACGTTGGGTCACACATAGATTACAGGCCGAGTGCGGACTGGAATAGAAATTACAATAATAGCTCATGGAGTCAATGTTTTCGGCTTATAAATAATATCTGCTAAGCATCGTCTGATCGACCAAATGTATGATTATCTTGATGAGATATTCACAAACAGGAGAGATCAATGCTCGGTCCAGACGGCCGAGAAGTAGGTCAGCTTCATTGCGCGACCAAGCTCTCGTTTAAGCGGCCATTCCCGCACCTAGGGGTGAGTTATTCCCCTAATAACGACACTAAATTACAGCCGCCACGCAAAGCTAGAAATCTAGCACAAAACAGGCGATCTAAGTGATGCTAACTATCTGTCCACTTCCCTCACACAATTTGACGGGCCAGCCTCAAATAGGACAAGAGGGGATGCTCCTCTTTTTTATCACGTCGGTCTTTTTTTATCAACATTCAGGAGCTAACCACAGAGGATACATTACTCAGATTACAAGCGGAGTTTTCCATTCTGTGTTGAGGGCAGATAGCGGCACGGGTAGTATAAAGCTCTGATAGACCGGTAGGGGGTGAACCTGATATGAATGCAAGGTGAGAGGATTACACATCAGTTACTTTACTCCAACCCGGGCGATCATTGTCCCGTCTCAGCGAGCCACCTCACCGTGTAACCGCATAAACAATCACGCTTAAACGCCCGAGATGCTATTAAAGCAATATATGACAGGCCATAAGCTTGCGAGAATCACCGAGCTGAAATTCAGCCTTGATCTGCGGCGATGCGGCGTACAAACAGGTCGGGCATTGTCCAGCTGGCCCACACAGGTCACGTGACCATTCGCAGAAAGCGGCCACGCCCATTAAACGTGTGGCATTTGACAAATAAAGCGCGCAGGACAGTGGCGGTAATTATGCGGAGCTTGCCCTGGAGATGCGGTATCCCTCACCGAGAGAGAAATATTACCGGCGAGTGCCTCAGTCGGTGATGAGGTTAACCTTCTCGGCCGGGCTACCAAGTTGCCAACTCAACAAATGGAAGCTGCCTCTGAATTGTAACTAACCTGTCCACCTCAAGTATGATTCATTGCAAAATACTTTGAATTAGTGCGCACATTTCAGCTGGGTAAATCTGTTGTTTTATGTTGGAGGTAAATGATTGAGTTGAATATGGAAAGGCCACAGTGCGGCATGATTGCTATGGGCTCTACGCCCTTCACCCATGCAAAGCAGCAACATGTTGAAAGCCATCCGGATCGAGGGCCGCATTTGATAGAACCGGTCCATCTGATATTCCTTGAATTAAATCCAAAATCTCCGAGGATTAAACTCCCCTCTCCCCGGCCAAGGTAAAAAGTAACTGTATGAGAACAAATTTGTAGTTGGAGCAAATAGGCTTTGGGACCGGGTAATTCTCTACCCTATTGGAAAGCATTGTGTGTCCCTATCTCGGCAGGCATCAAATGATCAAGAATAGAGGGAGGCTTGGCGAGAGCTGCTCACTCACTGCTCGTCTCCACACATTGTGGGAATATTAGAGCAATCAAATTGGTCTGAGCCGCAATGACAGCCTGCTTTCCTCTGGATACAACCTGCAGGGAGTAGCACGCTCCACGGGGAACGATACGCATTCAACGCCAATCTGCTGACTAAAATGAACCATGCATGTAAGGCGTGTTTTTGTTGATTATTTTCCCATTTTTCCCATTTGTATTGGCCATGCCACTTAAGCCTCGCAGTCACTCTATAGTTGATTGATGGGGTTGGAATGCTGAAGCACATTATGCAATAATCAACTTATAATGTGTTACCGGTTAATGTTCAATTTAATTGACTTTCGGTAGCAGTTTTTCGCCGCTTTTAATAACAGATGCGCGATGGTGTGAAGCTTGATCAGGCAGGAATCATGGGCATTTTCTACGCCACGAGCAATTGAATTCATCGTCTTTCTAATGAATTTATAATTTTCACGTCTGCAGTCAGTTGAGGCGCTCGGTCGAGGCAAATAGAGAAAAATAAAGCCATCCGTAAATCATACTTCATTATTGATACCAACTAGTGATACAGCTTTCCCATCCAATACCTCAGGGGGTACAATATAAGGCCGTTTAATGCACAAGATGTATCAATGTCACTCATAATGCCAGGACCAGTCCATTTGAAGACGGCACATCTTTGTTGTACCAATATTGGTTTCTACAATTTATAAGTGAGCAAAACGCCAAAGAGCCAGATATAATAGAATATGTTGGCTGGTGGCGGCAAAACTGTTAGGTGGCCTCGCTGTGACAGCTGCACCGTCGTCATGAAAAATGCAGATATGAATATGATGGCACGTCATCCATCATTTTAGATCGCATGAAAACAGAAACTGCTAATTGCCAGGCTAATGAACGACAAACTAGACGAGCAGGCTCGATATCCGACTGGCAGCACTGCCTCCGGCAAGCAAAGATCATATTTGTGAGGAATAAGATAAAAGCCCGAGCGCGGAGGAAACTATGTCGGCAACCACCGAGCCCGCGCCAACACACCCAACTCTCTTCCCCAACAAGTAAATTGATGAATGAGGACAAGTCACTCCGCTCATTTTCTGTCACAGATTACAGACAAACTAGTTCCTGAGTTGGAGACAAATATTTATACGTGACACGTGGGTGGTGTGGAGAGAAGTAGTATTGCACCGGGGGACCTCTGGTGATGTCACGCATATTTCACACAGCACCAGAGACATACACGAGACTCGCACAATCCAGACTATATCGTCCATGTTTTGTCACATATATCAATGCCTACAATTACTCGCCAGCGTTTGCCGGTGTAAATGGGCGGACATAAAAGGAGTGTAAACAGTAGACTTGGGTTAAAGTAGCTGTGTGTCAATGATTATGGTCGCCCGCAGGCATGTGAAGCCTCGCCAGGTGTGTAAACACCGTGTAAAAAGTTTCACACCCAATCCACCTGCAGGACGGCAATCATTAATGTTATTCTACCTGACAAATGTATCGACTGCTCGACAAAGCCAACACAAATTGGCGGCGGGGAGAGTCTGCATCTCCAGGTACAGTATTTAAACACTGCTCCCCTGTTAATGCGCTTTTACTGCTCCACGAACACCCTCGTCCCACTGTTATTTGCACGCTAATTGTACCAGATAAATTAGGACAAATCTATTGGACTATTATTTGAGTATTCTGCTCATGGCGTGTTCCGCAGCCCTGTCCACAGAGGAGATAATCATGTGAATCGGGGGTATGTTTTACAAGGTGTAACACACTTGTATTCCTGCATCACCATTGGTGGGTTCTCTTAAACAAGTCACAGTTCAAGCTTCTCCCTTAAAGCCGTGATGCGGTTCAAAAATTTGACGGTTCTTGGCCTATTGATGTCAACTGTATTTTAGCCAGGAAGACATACTTATACAAGATCTCGCCCTGCTACGGCTTCCATATTGTGAAAAGGGTTTTGCAGGGACCGCCTGTGACAGGTGTGACAGATGAAGTGCTGGTACGTTCCTGAAGCAGCACAAAACGGCCATTAGAGAAGTAAATGCCCCCTATCAGACAGACCTCATTCATTCTCCCTTCTTACTGTTTTGTTACAACTAGTACAGCAATCCTCGTCAGGTTTTGCTTCGAGCATCTTCTTGTCTGGCCATCTAAGCCGTAAAACAAGCATCTGAGCGAGCTTACTTCGGTGCACTACCACCGGCATGGTATAGCCCCCAGCAAAACTGTCTCTTCATTTTTACCACCGTTGACAAGTGCCGAGTCAGCACATCTGGATCACGCAGCTTACTCCAGACCAGGACAAGATAGATACAGGTTTAATAACCTAATCCTTTTACTAACACGAGTTTCTACGGTTGATGGGAAGCAACATGCCCGGTTGAAGGACACAATATCAGAGGACTCGGGTGGTTCGATTAGGATGTCTGTTTATGTACTGATCGAATATCAGGTTTTATCAGCTAATGAAACGGATTGTGCAACTGAAAAAGAAACTCAGTGAAACCAAGTCTGACTAGCGCGGGAGAACAGTGACAACTTATTAAATTTAATATTATAAATAAACATTTTGTGTATCATAAACCCCTTGCCTATCGTTCTTTCTATGTCAAACATTTGATAAGCCATTTTATACTTAACAGGTATTCGAGTAGGTCACATACATTTACAAAGGAAATCCAATTTTATTTTAATGGCAGAGACTGCATATTTAATTTCATGAGCACTAAAAATTCAACTGGATTTGTTGCGAACACATTTCCCTACAGCTATACTTGCATAACCTTTCCTTAAACTTTCGAATGCAACAGAAAGCAATATCAAGCATTTTTCATGCAGGAACTAAATCTAAAGAACACAAGTTACGTTTAAACGCCATTAATATAGCCTACAGTTTAGTTAACATTATCAGATGAGTAAGCATGCGGCACGGACAGTTCAAAGCTAGCTACACAGTAGAAATCAATACCATACATTTATTGTTAAGCAGATGATTATATCGTACTCATTAGTTGTAGTTTTTGTTTAATTGACACAGGAGGCTACACGTAATGCTTGGCAAGCTGTGCTACACAGATACTTACGAAATGTGTCCGAAGGGTGCAAAGGCCTCACGTAACTGATGTGTTTCAATGTCAGGGCTGAGATCACCCACAAATATATGGAAGTGTTCTGAAAGAAAATGGAAATTGATTAATTTCGAGTTCTTGGGCGAAAACATGCGAAACATGCAAAACCATCAAATGACTGATTGATTTCTTATTCATGAGTCGATATCTCACGGTTTTTACACAACATTACCAAAGGAACCCGCACTAGAGAAAACGTTTAACTGTTTGTGTGGCAGATTTTAGGCTATTGGGGTAATAATATTTATCTGTAAACATTAGAGTATCATTTGCAGATGACAAACAAACATAGGAACGTTTGTGGCTGGCAAATTCGATATTTGGTGACACTGTCTCCTAATGGCTTGGAGTACAGTTTCCAGTAGATAGATAAATAGAATGACCATGTTAGATTTGTTCGGGACAATGTTATGCAACGCTTAATGAGGATTGTTCTATTCAAGACCAATAAACTCCTCGAATTTCCTGTGGTGTTCCGATATATTTCTATGGATACTTGCCTGCAGTTTCATTAGGAACCTAATACAAAAACACCTGGGCGACCCCTTAAATAAAGCATCAATTTATTGAATAGCACCAGCACACTGGTAAGGAAATAGGTTTCTAGTTTAAATATTAGTCGCTGATGATTGTTAATTCGACCTGTCAATCAATCGCATTCATAACAGAGCTGTCACATTGTAAACCACACTGCTGAGATGATGTGAAGTCAATAAAACCACACCTAATGGTTGTCTGAGTGGTAATATGATGAATATGGTGAAATGTTCAGCCAATTTAGAACTCAGTTCCTGTGATTCTGCTGCAAAGTAGCAGACGACAGCATTGTTTACGAGTAGTATTATACAAAAGGTAAAACAACATCGACTAAAATACCATGTTCCAAGGATAACGCAAGTCGGTCGCATAAGTCAATGTGAACAGCGCTTACAACAACCGAGTTTTGTTCGAAAATGTCAATGAGAGAGACGGCAAGAGGGATAACTACTAAGGAGAGTGGGATGTTTTCTGACAAAACCATTTAATCCGCATATCGTTGAGAAGGGAGGGGTAATGAGCTGGCTTGAGCGGGCTAAATGCCAGCGACATTACACGAGTCAGAAGTGACCTGCTCATGCCTTGTAATTATGCCAAGGATGGCAGCACATCCAAATTGTCTATTCATGTCCCCTTAACAAGATCATCCTTTACTGTTAAGACTGCACAGGCGCAGTGTCATGACAGATGTGATGTCTCTATTGGAGTCTATCATAACGTCTAAACGTGGTAGATTGCGACTCGTCTGAAGCCGGCCCGCATTGACCAAACGCGTGCAGCAGGCACAGGAGAGAAGCAGAGCCAATAAATGGCTGTCCTACTTGGAAATGTCCCGCCTCTTCGTGCAGTAAGAATAAACAGAAGTGGCAATGTGACCTAGATTTGTCACACGGTCTCCAGACCCGCACATGTGGCACTAAGCTGAAGATTGGCTTTGAACAGACGGGCGTAGATCATCTAAGAACGAGCGCGGGCTGGTGTTAACTTATTCATCGGGAACATAAACGCCATAACTCACAAGGTCGAAGCAAATCAGGTGTTGTGGTGGCCATGGCGAGCCTAGCAGCATGGGGGGCGGGGGATATCTGCGATTGTGTGTTGGAGTTGCTCTGAGGGTTCAGAGGTATTGCTCGGTGATCTATCACCTATCATTAAAAGCCACAATGATAGCAAATTTCCACTGAGGCACACCTTCATGCGCAGACTCATTCCTTCTGGCTCTGTAGACCTTATTAATCTAAGCTGGTCATACATAATAATTTACCACTGGGGTTTATTTCAGCTCAACCCAGCCCATTTGTGAGGGGGGTACGTTCAACAGGGTCCCACCAAGGCCCAGGCTATGCAATTCTATGTACAACATGGGACTGCCAATGCAACGTAATTTTGAATTTCATCTGCCTTGCTTCAGAGCCCCCAGCATTTTATACCAGATTAGATGCTTTTTTATGGGGCATCCGGTCGATAACCAGAGCATTTGAGACAAGATCCTGCATCTAGATAAATAAGACTACATCCGCGACTCGAATGTGATCTGAGGGGACAAGGAAGAAAGAGAGAGCTGGCCTGCTTTTAAATAACTTCTATGACTCTTCAGGGGATATTTCAGAAAGCCTTCTGCATAACCATTATTTGGATGGCCCATGGTTGCCTATGAATATCATTGGATCAGTTTAATGCAAGGAATCATTTTCTTTATCCACGTGAATGTCAAATATTTTCTTACTTTATTGCCGCCCTGTGTCGAAGCCACGATTACTTAAGCATAAGATATGAATTCAGGGCCCAAATATTGGTGACACTTGCCTATTCTACGCCAATTTATAAACTGCTACGGAGCAGCAAAATGGGAATTTTGTAATATCTTAAACATCAGTGGAGCGATCATACATCTTAAATGATAGACTCTATATGCTAATATTTCATTTCGTCAAATTGTCCTCCGATAAATACACGGTGAGCAAGTGCTAAGAGAGGAGAACTGTAAGGTAAACATCTCTCCACGCGAAGACATCTTACAAATTTCATTTGTTTTTCGTCTCCCTGGAGAATGGAGAGAATTGACCGTGCTTAAACTTGTCAGAGCACACTCTAAGCTAGACACAGAACATGCATATTCTCCCTTGATTCAGTGGAGCCTCACTGAGTCTTCCCTGCTCCTCCTCATAATTGAGCAGTTCTAATTACAGCTATCGGGGGATATGAGATGAACCGCCTAAATGAACCGCTTTAATCAGAGCGAAACAATGGATTTGAATTCATCAATTTTGGTATGGAGCGTTTCAGCTGGGCGGGAAGATTCACTAAGTGCAGCATTACGATTAGTTGGTTTTGCTTCACCAGGATTGATAGAGGTTTGAAATTGGCTAGATTTGTACATTATCAGTGCTCTGCTGCCTAGATTAAACTCCATTGATCCAGTCGGTAGATTACAGAAAAATAGGATGAACTATTTGAGATGAATGGCCAATTGGTGCCTAATCTGACCACTTGTATTCCAGTCTCAGACTAACCATTATTAACTAATCTGTATTGGTTTGACCAACTTTCCAAGGTCGAGCTTTAAACAAATTAAGACACGCGACAATTACCGGCAAGACGTCTACAATTAAGCAGATGCCATAAGAGACGGAGCAATGGCTAAACGAGGAGGGCTTATGGGTTTCCTAAAGAGGAGCAGCGAACCAATGAGGCGGTCTCCACGTTAGTGTTTAACAACGATACAGACAGACACGGACGGACGGCTCGAGTTCACCAACATTAACTTCCACACAGTATTCTAACACACAAAATGCTCATTCTCACTATCATTGTTACAGATTTATGAGAGAATATTTCCTAACCAGAAGGCCACGCGCAGTTACGTAGCCATCTCAAATTACACCAGGCCATGTTCAGCCAGTGTTTATCTTTCCTCTGCCAGAATGATATGAATTCAAATCAGAAACAAAATGGCACGGGAGCGAGCTAAGTTAAGATTTACAGTCTATTTTTTACACATGCTAATGCAGCAAACTATATAGAATACTAAGCGATGGTTAGAAGCCCGGCTGATGGCACGAGGCTTACCAAGAGGTCATGCACCCCTGCGTACGCATCGTGGTTAAACATCTGCATTTTAATTCATCGTGAACAATACTCGCGAGCTATCGAGTTTTCGAATCGCACACCATCTGTGATGGGAGCGCTGGTGAAATGATGAGACCGGTGGCACGGAAATATTACGCTTAATTCAGCACAAGAACAAGTGTCTCTTTATGTACACATACGCCCGATATTCCATTTGGCTAAAATCAATAGCCATTAATGGCAGGCACATTGAACACATTCTGTCACCAAAGGGCCGTACAGAATCACCCACAACTCACACAATATGCAATTATTGGCACTTAGCGCCTACACAACTCTTTTGCTAAGTGGATTAAACATAAAATTATCAATAAAGCTGGTGACAACTTTTTTAAAACGGCATACGTTTACATTAGGCTGCCGAACATTGACTCGACTTACGGGTGCCATAAAACAATTTTATTTCATAAAGTAAAAATGCTTAGTCACTCGCAGCCGAGGCAGTGGGTATCGTCATATTGATGGGGTAACTTAAAAACCCCAAGAGGCTGATAAATAATTGAACAGTGTTCCCACACTGGAGGTTATGCCATGAAATATTGTTCGATAAATTTTAGTAAATTATTTGCAGTGACCTTGCGCAGCGAAGGCAACCGAGCCAACGCAAATAATAGAAAAATGACAACTGAGGTGGCAATGAGCAGTTCGACGCAACATTTATGAAATATTTACGAACGCCGCGTCTGCATCGAACGCGTATTGAATTCCGTCGCTTTATGCAGGACTTTTTGACTGAGAGTAATTGTCTGATAATGACAGATACTCAATAAAGAGTTGTAATAAACTATTGTTGAATAGTTAGCGAGGCTGGCGGGTTGTGCATTCATGCATATATATGAGGAAGGATGACACCGGTGGGGAGGCTGGCCCATTGTAAAACTGATGATAAAACTAATGCTATCAGTAGAACACACGAATAACAAAAACCATCAAATTATGCGCACTGGATATCAGGTGTATTGATACAATTTAAATTCGAGGCTCTAAAACCAGTTTTATGGTAGCGGCGTTGGACTGAGTGAATGCCAATTCTCACCCTAAATGACTAACTTCTAGGCAAGTCACAACTCACCTTCATTTAAGCCAGCATCCACGGCTTATATAACTCTGCATTTCTAACTAAAATTACCCCTCAACTTCCATATAAATCTGCGGCTGGGGAGATATAGCGCACTTATCGTGGGGCACATCATCAGTGTGAACTAGAGATTTGCTCGTACAAAAGACAGATCAGCATTAATGATTGTGGCCAACCACCCATTTAGATGGGTCAAATCAGACTGCTAGTGGTAGAATTTCGCAAAGTGACCTAATAGAGCATGCCGATAACAACGACGGCCCGGCCCACTGATGCAATAAAGCAACAGAAATGCTTTATTTCTGCATAGTTTTCGCATCAAAACAACAAGGATAGGCTAAGTTTTGGCGCTTTACTCAACAAATGGTGCCTCTTATAAGACGCCGCCACAATCAAGATTTTGTGAGCACTGTACCAAATGAGCCTATCCCTGATCAATGATGTAATTTGCAACGCATAAGATCTCCACCCGTCTAAGTTATGTCATTTTATCAAACCAGAGGCAATCGTCGATGGTGGAGCTCATTACGTGACCTCGGTGGCGGCCATGCGACCAGAGCCGTGGTTATAACTCATCTGTCTGCCCATCGTCCTCAGCATATGATAAAAGTGTTCCATAAGACACAAATAATTGATGGCACCCAACCCTGAAAATGCTCACGGAGGCATGAATAAAATGATCATGATGTATATTGACTGAACGCAAATACAAAGTCAATCAGGCAATACCTTGTCTCTGACGGGGGACTTGGGTTCCGGGAGCGGACATCCCCCGTGCATCCTCAGCGAATCAAACCCCTTTAACAAACCCCCCGATTTTCTCCGTTAACGCACGCTCTGATAAAGGGGAATCTGCTACTGTTGGCTTAAGGCGGCATGAGGGGAATCGCCACTTGACCACCATAAAAAGAATACTCAGTCAATGGAATGGCTGCCTTCTGGATGAATCAGTAATAAAATGAAGTCAAATGGATGCATCAAGCAAAAGTTGATTGTGCTGAATTGCCTGCGGTGGTTATGATGGGGCAGCAGTACAGATATGGAGGGTGCACGGGAATTGACTTCTCGCACAACAGGAAGCTGAGGAAGCTGAGTTTGCTGTCTGTCCTGTAGCAAGGCCTCTGCGGTCTCTGCTGCTGCCGCGGTCTGAGCTGAGAAAGGGGGTCATGGACATCGGTTCCCTCCCGAGGCTCCCAGTCACATTACAGAACAGCCACGTCAATACATCACCCGTCTTACCGCTTAACCGCCCCACTAAATTTTACATGTAATAATACTAACGAGGTCGGCCGCGTTTTAAACTACAATATCTTGACATATCCTATTACAGGCCATTACGTTTGATAAGGACGAGAGCGGACCGTAGATATTAGCGAGATGGTTAGAATGAGTCCCTGGATACCTCCTTACCTCACTAGGTACAAACTGACAGCGCGGCACATGCTGAGCAATGGCACAAATAATAAGCTATTGCCAGTGCTATCATGTGTGAACTATGAATTATAGAGCAATTATGGCTGTGACAAATCTCTCAAAATAGGACATTAACTCGTCCATTAAGACTTTCATTTCAAGCCACTTGCGTTCGACAGGCTACGACCAATATCTATCAAGTGGGACAGGCATGCCTCTAGATCATGCTGGAATCGTACATGCAGCTGTCTCTTCAATTTACTCATACTCGAGGAAATATTAGGCCTCTAAATTGGTGGAACAGCTTATTTCATATGGCAACATCAAGAAAGATTCAGCTTCACTTGTAGCGCATTGCTCCTCAAACGACGCGCCGAATGAAAGCTGATTGCAATTGAAAGCTTGAAATGGCTTTAGATTTGATTCACGTCGGCCGACACGACAACTGCCCCGTTCTCTTTGTTTACAAACAGATCAAATAAAAACAGTGATAACATGTCAATACCCGCTTGTTATACACAATAATACACAGCCGCTGCTCACCACCGCGCTATTAGCGATGGGGCAGGTGTCGTAACTCAACAATTATCCTTCTACAGCACTAATGTTGTATAAATGAGCTCATCTCGGGGTGTAATCTGACACTAGAGACACAAACATTGGACAAAAACTCTGTCAGAGGACTACATGATAAAGCTGACCTTTACCCAACTTGTGGGACAAAGCTTTCAAGGGAGAGTTCTTCATAAATCAGCCGCACAATATTTATCATTAATCCCGGCACAATGGACTTGTGTATTCTTTCACCGGCTGAATGCCGAGGGAGCCGCTCGCCCCCTCCGCAGTCAGTTTCTGGGTTACGATGCGCCGCGATGGCAAATTTGCATTGAAATGACCGAGGAGCGGTGACTGCGCAATGAAAACGAAGGCAATTTCACACTCATCCCATTGAAACCCCGCCGTGTTTGTCATATAATGGAACGCCATAAACGGAATATTCATCGTGTATAATCAGCAATACTAAAAACCTCAGTCGCTGACTGTATCGTTTTAGTGCAACTTAATCAATCCGTTAGTCTGAAGGCCTCAAAGTAAATTCAGCTGTTTTCCCAGCCACCATCTCACACTTCCAGTTACAATGTACATGCAATGTCTATTACCTTGTAAACAAAAACCGCTTCATCAAAGACAAAAAAATGCGCGGGCAGACAAAAAGGTGCACAATTTCAAGCTCAAATAGAGAGAGGTTTAGGAACCTGATTGTATGACTAACAAAATTTGCAACTTTTTGCATTCAAGTCAACACTTGCCTAACCGGTTTGACAATGTGAATTCCTTTGGGGCTGCGGCTGCTGCAAGCGTTCATACCATCGAGCAGCTGCATTCACAATCCACATGCTCGAGGCAAGTACGAATTACTTGGCAGAGTATAATCATCTTAGGAAGTTGTTGGCATCGTGAATACCACATCAAGTAGAATCTCATTGACTTTCCTTGAGTGTGGGCAAAGAGTCTGTGTCAATAACACTTTTCAGAGCAGCCCTTCTTGCTCTCAATGGCTACCCCGACACGAGATGGTTTCCTCTAATTTTGCACTGCTTCAATGGAACTCCTCAGAACGTCTGCGCTGAAGCCGCCAAGACTGCTACCTCAAATCAAGGCAAAATTAAGCAGTCCACGAGCATTGTTGAGCCGAACATTGATGCCAGTTTAAAATGTCAAAAGGAGAGAATGTCTTGACAATGCTTCTCATTACTTTGGGGAGATGAGGTTGGTAACGATAGGGTAGCAATTTAGGTCCAGTTCGGTGCCGCCTGATTGGCTGCAAACACGGCCTAACCTTGAACCTTTCCCAACAATGTTCGACTCTAACCATTGTGATTCTCTGATTGATCTGAAATCAGTTAATATTCAACAGCATTCAGTGTCTAGTGCTCGGCTCCAGCAATTCACTTCATGTGACATTCTAAATTGTTCCATTGAATTCTGATACCAATTATCGCTTTTTGTCTATATCACCGTGTTGTCCCCAAAAATAGACGAAACTGATGAGCAATTAGGGCAAATAAGCAAGTAGGATCCTTATTTATGGTGACAGACTGGCAGAGAGTGAGTACCAAATCCTGATTCATATTCTCACAGCATGTCCAGAGACACTAAATATTTACACAAGACATGCAAATTTATAGCCAATCAAGCTAACTGACAGCGTGTGGTGAAGCACTCTGCCTCGGCATGGCTGACGGCACCATGACCTGAAAAACTGTGTGTTACCCACACCGCTTATCATCCCCCCATACACGTGCGTGTGCATCTAATAAGGTTATTTACCTGCAGGGGGATGTCTTTATGAAGCTGGGGCCTCACACATTGGTGAGATGAGGTAAAAACACGGAATGGTAACTATACACTGGTGGCACACCTGGGAGGGTTAATAAAGGCGCGAGACGGCACTGTTGTGTAAGAGCCACGTGATCTGTCTGCGGGGAAACGTTAACGTGGGAGTGTCGGCGATGATTTCCTCCTCCTCTTTTCACCTGCTCTCGCCTTGACAATGCCCCACTTTCCCATGCGCTCACTCTCCCCCTCCGCGGAGCTCTCGCCAGTGATTGAAGCTCTCACCAGATGCTCGCCAGACTCATATTCCGAGTAATTAGAATTTCTCGCACCTATGAGCGAGCCCCGCCCGATTACACCTGGAAACAAATGATGACTACTTGTTGATCCCTCGAATGGCAGCGAAATGGAAGTTAATTTCCCTCCACCTGCCCGCAGCCACGGAGGCTATCGCAAGAATTGGCTAAGTTAATCAAATTGAATGGGGCCGGAATATGCATGGCTATTTCCAGGAAACCATCTGCATCCAGACAGCGGACGCGGCGAGAAGGGCACGACCAGGCAGATCGTCACAAACACAAACGTAATCGTTTCCATCATCGGTAAACATGCAAACTCTGAGACTGATGCCAGGCGAGATATCGCCGAGAAACATACAATGATTTCTTTTAATTCTGTAGGAGCCTTGGGAGACATTTAATCAGCGATATCTTGTGATGTGCTTAATTCCGTTGGGGACAGCGAGTGTTTTATGTCACACTTGGGGCTGTGTAGTCACCCATCACCGGGGCTTTTACCCCGCTCTAGCCACCAAATGACACATGGATTGATGGATTCACTGCCCTCTGACATCGGGCACGGTCGGTATGGGACATCAGAGTCAGCCAAGGGGGAGACGAGCGCTGGCTTATCTTGGCGTGGTCTCAGAATGGGACCCCTGTGTCGGTTAAGCCCGGGCTGACTCGCCTTGCTCACGGGAAGTCGCCAACACGAGGGACCCGGATCATCTAAGGTCCCCTGTTCACCCAGCCAGCCAAAAACACAGATCACTGATCCGTGATAATTGAAAATTACATGGGGTCCTTTGTCCTTTGGCCGCAGCAACAAGCCATATCGGAATGGTATCAGTGAGCAAGCTACATATAATCTCCATCTGGTTTAGTATCAGCCTTCATAATATCTATCATCAGTCATCCATGTATATAAACTACTCACCCATACTAAATATTAAATGCGATTACAGATAAAAGCCTTGCCCATGCCAGTAACCTTTCAAACTGCCATATCCTCTAGGGTAACATACGCAGTGCCCATGAACTAATGCAGGCAAGACAATTCATTCTATCTAATTCGATATCTACTATTAACAAAAATCAAGCAAAAACGAATCATAAACCGCTGGAGCACGGATAATGTAACGGTAACATAAGAACGATGCCTCGAAAGAAAACTATTGAGGGTAAACTAGATTGCACATGACAAGAGAGCAAGGGCATCAAACGCATCGTTTATTGGATATTATTCTACTCCATTTACTCTTTTGTGTTTAATGATAGGGGAAAACCTCATTACGCGCGGCGAGTTTAGCGTTCATCTACATTGCAGATAAGTCTAGCTGACCATTTACTCCCTAACGCTGGCGGACATGACCTATATAAAATTGGGATGACTCAATAAGGACAAGAGGGGTAAGACAGCATTTTATGTTGTTGTCATGACCGCACGTGGACTCTCTCGGCTGCGGCTACAGTGGAGAACACAGGGCAGAAGAAAAGTCCTTTCTTCGATTGCTCTCAGCCCCACCTAATTCCTCATGAGAGCCTAATGTTAGCATAGATGCAGCGTGCCGTCACGGTAACTTATACAAGTAATCCTGATGCATAGCCAAATAGCATTAGAAAAATCAATAACCTCAAGTACAATGTCCATTGGCCACTTTCTTGTTTCCCACATTAAGCCGTTAACTACCCATACAGCAAGGAACCGACTTCCGATTTGTCTCTATTCAACAGCATTCAGTCGTGTGCCTGAAAAGCAGGTGTTATGCTATGTAGAGGCTGATCTAATTTCTTGCCAGACAAGACAGTCTGCAGGCAGCATCTCTACAAACGACATGGATGGTAATTGCCTTTTGCTCATCTTGTGGGTCGCCCGCTACCAATCTGATACTCTATCCACAACAAGCGCCCATTAAGGGGATCTGGTGGTCAGGCACACCGTACTCCTAATCATTATCTGATATTTACTTACCTAAAACATTGGGCACCCACCGGGCTCAGATCATTGCCACCCTCACACACCCGGCACAACCTCCCCTCTAGGTGTTATCAACGCGCTTATTGATATTGATATTCTGAGCCCGGCAGAAAACGTTTGACAGAATAAGCCACATTTATCAGCAGAGGTGGTGTCACCAAACGACATTAATGCACTGGAATAAAAAACGGCGGTGTTTTTGACCAGCGTGTGCTGCTCTCAAGTTGGCTAATTTGCTGTTTTCCTGATAGAGGGTCGGGTCGTGTTATGGGATTTTCCACCAGCAACAACTTACCGGGACTAAGTGAGTGAATGTATTTTGGGTGTTTTGGGTGGCAGCGAAGCTTAAGAATATTTTAGCGGCTGACTAAAACGAGTCGGGCGTTCTTCTGCATGGGTAAAACAAGGAGCGATGACAAATGCGCGAGAGAGCAGGCCGGGGCAGCGCATCTCCAGTTACAATCAATTGTCACACTCAGGTGTCAGACACTGGCCATTGCATCTATAACCTTGTTGGGGTGTACAATCACATTCATACCGATCAATACAGGCCCCTAGAGCGCCAGATACACCTAGTCCTCTGCTCAACACTTGCTGAATGAATCACGTCATGTTTTTATGCACAACAGCCTCCAGATAAGCGAGTGGAATAAATATAATCTTTCCATGCCTCTGAGGTTGACATGCCCGAAAATGATAATGAATCAGAGCTTTCCGCAAATAAGCCAATGTGCTATTTCTAGCGCGTGGTTATCAACGCCGGTGCCTGCGACAACAAGTAAGGGGGCAATGAAACTTAACCTCGTAAAAGGACATTGCTTCGAAGTAGCCGAAGAAAGTGGGCAAAGTCACAAAGGAGGAACAGCTTTATGGGAATAGATGTGGCTTGACATATTCTTTCGGCCGGATTAATAGCCTAGTATCGACTAAAGGGGTATAAAACCATCGAAGAGGGATCCTGTGCCACATTCGCCCCATACTCCTCCCTAATTTATCCCTAACAGGGATAGCACTGTGGCCACGACTGGCTGTGCTCAATTTCACACAACTAGCCCACAGGTTTTGGGCATGGAGTGCACGACCTTCATATGATTGATTCATAAATATCTTGAGCGAGTTCCCAATACAGGGCGGACTGTCACAGCCCAGTGGAGAGCCGGCTGGGGGCTTGTCTTTTTACAATGGGCCAGTCACCTTAGCCTTAATGCAATTACTGTGTGATCAATACTGTCGTGTTTCCGGCATGTCTGTCCATCACAAGGCCGCAATGGCCAGACGGTGTATTACCAACACTGGTCATGCATGCAGTGGAAGGGCTCGCAATGCCAATACACGCTGCTTTATATCCTTCATGAGATACCCACTGTCGTAATTCACCAAATTCAGCCTCATCAAGTCCTCCAATCGTGAGGTAGCTTGCTCCTCTGAATCAATAACCAAAGGGCACTCTGGTCATATAACTTTCTCAAGCCCAGGTACTTCTCACTAAGGCGGGCGCTTTAAAGGGCACAACTCTCCAAAACGCTGCATAAAGTCACAGGCAGTCAGCTGATGATACAATAAATACCTGCTTATGATAAGAACTGCTTTTATCTGCTCGACGCTGTAATTTGGTGACTAGTGAGGGAGGGCACTGCAAGCTATTTGCAGTTGATCATCCAGAGGGCAAAATCGATAGCAGTGGCCCATCTCTGCCAAAATACATCTAGGCAGTCTTTTGCCCGCCCGGCTCAACCACCTCATAAGGGTCATCGAACCCGACTGCAAAACTGCCACGCATGAACACTAACAGATCCTGGTCATGATCCATATACTTGTTGCTGGATTTAAGGCGGAATCGCTTCAACTGTAATTTGGCGCTAATAAGCCGATTCCCCCTTAATGGCATTAAGGTGGATCAATAGTGCACTGTGGTCAGCATGTCCACCTGCCCCCTCTGTCATCGATGGCTGGGTTTGTTCTAAACAAATGGTTAACAGGGTTAGAAGGGCACAGTAAATGGGTGGGCCGGGCAAATACAGGTGCCCTTAGGCGAGATACCATTGTAACTGGTGTGTTCTCATTAAAACTAGATAATACCCTATTAGTATACACGGTGAAGTAACAGCTTCCCAGGCCATCACGCTAAATCTCCCCCGCTTACATAAATATGCTATAAGCCGGGGCAGGTAACTCTCTCTAACGGACGCTTATGGAGAAGATTAGCATGGGAGATACACGCCACTGTCAGAAATTTATCACAGATATTTACAGCTCGAGAGAGAAAGGATACCTCTCGGTGAGATCGCTCAAATATTTCTGACACTAAACTGCCGCCTTCTGCTTTAATTAAAACAGAAAATTCACAAAAATAGAAATTGTGTGTTTCAGGTCGAGATTCCCTGACACGTTGTCACAAAAATTGCCACTTGAATGCCCTATGATGATGCATGTGGCCATGCAGGAGGTAAAGGCCAAGGAGGCGAGTCAAAGAAATTATAGTTCTGTCACAAGAGAGGATCACACAGGGAATTATAGCGAGATAATTCACTCGACCTGAAGAGTTGGGAACTCTGTGAAAATGGTTTTCACGGTACACTCGAAATTGCTCGGACCTAAAGCCACATAATGCAGGGGTAGACTTTGGATAATGTTCGGGAAGGAAATTGGTATAGGTCCCCACGGAGCAAGAATCTTGTCAATGCATTGGCGGTGTAATTTGTTGGCTGGCGTGGGGACCCCTCCCTGGCGCCGGCCTTCCCCATCAGCACAGCATAACCCCACTACTCAAATGTCCACTCGCAGCTCTAACAGGCAATCTCCATTTTTATTCAGGCCTGTGCTCTGTTTGGCCAGCCTGTATCACAACCACTACAATGCATACAAAAATCATTTATTGCATGTCTGCAGACAAACAAATACAATTCAGTAATAAAACGCAGACGCATCATAGGAATTCATTTGTTTAGCATAATAACCTCATCAAGCGGATATCAATGCCTATATCTTCAAATACAAAAAGTAAACTCTACATCGATAAGATCATAATGTTATGTATGGATCAATTTTACACCTTGCATTAACAGCCTGATAGCTATAAAATATCATCAATAAAAAAACAAGTGTTTGTAATTATTCTTTTGTTGCTATTTAGCCGGGGCATAATTGGGTCGCATGATTGGTTGATACGTATAGAAATTGAATGATATTTTATTGAACAAGAGAGATCGTGCGTAACAGCTTGCGGGGTAATAGAAACTACCACATTGATTCTATCAATTATTCGTATACCTCATCGCAAATGCGCCTTGCATTATTAATATTGATAGGGATTAAAATTTATGTGGTGCATATGGCGGGTCGGGTGGTAACAGTTGGACCATGTTAAGACCGAGTGATAATAATGAGGCCTTAACTTGTCGATAAAGGTTTAATACACCCGTACACCACCTGAGTAATGATAAATATGAATAAATTTCTCTCCATCAATAACCCGGGGCGAGGCTGTGCAGTTGTGAACCAAATCTCCCTCGAGTCACAGGTGGCTTGATACCGTATTATGTTAAACACCGCTGGTCCAACACTGCACCGTTTTTTACGTATTCACGTCCACATGCCGGAGCGCGGAAAACCAATAGTTAGCAGTTACCAGTGAGTGTAATCTATATCGAAGGTTTCAGAGCAGTTAATGCACCATATTCCATGCATATCTCTCGGCCTTCATCATGACTAATGGACTGCGAGGTTAACAACCACAACAGGCACCGAGGTGGCGCACATCAAACCTACTCCTTCTGGTGTCAACATGACAAAATAAATGCTATTTCCAGATAAAATTCACCGCCCATCTGATTGATTTCCTCCAAATAAGGATAAATTAACAGAATTCAGAGCATTCAGAGAAGTCGACAACGAGCGAGTGAATTAAGCAGGTAGATGAAAGCTTAGCCAAAGCTATTCCACACTAGATGGCAATCCCCGGTGTCATCAGGGAAGCTGCGCCTGAAAAATCATGAAAAACTAACAGATCAAAGTGGATTTTTGAGCATCAGATCCACCATCCAGCTATTGACTACAGACTCAAGGAAGAAGTACTGCATCAATCATTTAGAGAAGTGATAGAGATAGAGAGGAGTCACTACAAGGGCAGGGCCGGCATGAGCTATCTTATCTCACCCACTTCACCACTACCTGACCAAAATACAACAAACGGGGGATGGAGAAGCAATGGCGGGCGTGCTGCAGGCCGGGGACCCTGTCTTCTCACCTGATCAGGTCTCTGGCGAATAATTACATTTCAGATCACTGCTCCATATGTACAACACCCAAGCCCTACGCCGGAAGCATCACTCATAAACTCAGGCTTTGCAGGGGCCAAGTGCGGCCTTCCAGGCTGGCTGCACCCTAAGCTGGATGACTCTCTTATGATTATGTGCACTACAGGAACTGATTCTCAAACTCGGCATATGGAAATGATGCGCCAAGATGAAATTCTATCAGCTCGCCCAATCTATGGCCTGTCTTTAGCAGGATTGCAAAGCGGCGAATAACTCAGAGCTGTTCACAGATGGCCGTCATGTTCGCAGTTCTGCTCGGCTATTCTTTACCGAGCACCCGTGTGCTCTCCATTCACGCGGAGGTTAAACCCGCCACAAATAATATCTACGGGGGCACCGGGCTCACCGGCTCCGATGTACTCTTCCGGTTCAAGCACAAAACGTCCGGAAAGGGACAGGTCTGTTGTAGGAAGACGAGTGGGTGGAGAAAGCCTGCTCCTCCATTCCAGGCCAAATAACCATACATGTATTGTTATCGTATCACTCAAGTGCCTTGAGAGGGCCGCTAACAACAGATTTATTGACTATGAACATACAAGGATGAGGGTGTATGCACTAGTCCACCGGTGGAGTGGCTATCGAATTCATTCAGCAAGCTTTAGAGGAGGAGGCCTGCCAGCTGGTCACTAATGTCTAGCTTAAGGCCGTGCCGAAGCCTGACCGTGCATCACCGCGGGAGGTGGCCGGCTCATCAGCACAACAAGTGCGAGACGGGGAGAGGACTCCTCTTGTCAGCGCAGCATTATTGAACTTTCTATCCCCGGTCCCTTGAGAAATTCACCTGACCCTCGGAACCCCTGGGCATAGCCGGCAGGTGGTGAGGAGGGAATGCGAATGATCGCTTGATGACATGGCCGGCGAAGGCAAACAGCCTACTAAACTGTACAAAAAAACTCCACCTCATAGTAGAGGGTTCAAACGGCTCGGCATTTCCTCCCCAGTTTTATAGTTTATGCAATTTTCAAAGACACCGACAGTGCGAGTGTGACAGCTGGGCGTGACTCCGCCGCGCCTGATGAAGCCAATGTACACATGATATTAATCATTGTAGTGCAGCTGAAATATTGCTGGTTCTAATCTGCGCCAGTTGCAGATCCACAAAAAGGGATTGACAATGATCTTTCACGCGGGGCCCCACCCGAAAGTGACGTGAAAAATGTCATCCATTTTAGCGCAAACCCCGGTGGCAGTGAACCTGTCACCACAGGTATTCAAGGAACTCAACTCGGCTGATTATTGACCTAAGATTCGGAATCTAATTTGGCTCCAGTGCCAGCTAATTCATTTAGGAAATTGAACTCATCCTCCACACCAGGTAATGTCAATAAAAGGATTACACCCACCCGACAGTCAGCTTACAAATTCCAATCAAAAGGGTCCTGCAAAACATTGAATCTCGCCTTCAGACGGCACAATGAAGGAATAATTCCCACCCTTGAAACGGTCCATAATGGCAGCAATTTTCTCCAGACAGACATGATCTTTGCCCGGCTGAGTACGAATGCAAATCCTCCTCGAGCATGGTACAAATGGTAATTCCCCTCGCTCCGCGCCCATGCTTGTTGCCAGGGCGGAGGGGTGAGATATTAAAGCATCCTTGAGAAATTCTGTCTCACTGGTCAAGGAAATGGGGGGATGCTATAAAGAGGCTCCATCCATGCAGTATCAATATTAGTTCACAACCCGGCGGTGCAGTTCTTACAGAAATATGGGGCTTACAAGCCCTGCCTAGCGAGAAGAGAATACTTCATTGGGAGGCTAGGACGTCAACATGGGACAAATTGAAAAAGCAGAGGCACAAATTATTTGTGCTCCATCAACTCATGTACTACATTCGAGTATTGTATTGCATGGTAAGGAGCGAATCTCTGTAAAAATACCAATCATACTGAGCAGCGCTAGCATTCAGTCTCCTGGTGATCCTCCATCTTAGGCAATAGAATTGCAAAAGAGGCATGTAATTTTTGGAACTAGTTTCATCCTTCAAAGATGAAGGCCAAGCATGCGGTCTCATGCAATGGAATTTTCTGCGGTAAGGAAATATCCACCATTGACAAGTGCTAGTACAGTCGACAAAAAAGAAAGGAATTGCAAGAATGTCCCGGCAAGCCACTGGCCTTGGGGCGAGCCTTTTCACGAGGCCATGCCACACATTCATTTCACTAACTATATTACAAAATACACTCAATTCACATGGTAAACATGGATTGTGAGGAGATTGCCCAGCCAATATCAATGATATTTAATTATGGGTGCAAAATTCCGCTGTTGTCGTTTCGATAGTAACTGGGGATCATCATGCAACTTTATTGAATTGATATGGAGCTCTGTCAGGAAAGGTATGCCAGGAGGGAATAGAGACAAGGAGATAGACTCTCAATGTATTGCTTTGGTAATCATGTCTGTGTTAGCAACATGCAAGGGGGCACGCTGCTCCACCTGTTCCAGGGTGATGCATGAATTCTTGATCAACTTATTAATTTCTGACCATGCATAACGGCGCGAGTATCACAGCAATTTTGCCTCACACACCGAGCCGAGCGATGGCATGCATACCCCGGTCATGATATGATGGTGAGAGGAATAAATATTGTGCCCGAGCTGTTGAGACGTGGCGAGCACTATGGGTGGGTCAGGCTTTATTTGGTCTATCATGTGGGCCAAATCACTGGCTGGCATGTCTATTGTCATCATACCCATGTACTTCAAATTTCTTTTATCCACAACACAATCGAGCCATTCACACGCGTTCTATTGCGGCAGACGTCGAAAGCCTCAAATGTATTTCATGAAGTGAACAGCGCGGCATATGGAGATAATCTAACACATTTATAACTTTCAAAATTCACAACGATAACTGACACGACGTCATTAAAGTTAGCATGCGATATTTATTGTTTCGATGTTTGGTTAGAAATCATGCGATAGGCCATCCATCCATAAGAGGAAACGCGCCAGCGGCGGGTCAGAGATCGATGATTGCCAATTCGAATCATTACAGGCGAGAATACATCATAAACAGGGTGACCAGCACATTACAGGCAGGTCAGGGTACACTGAGCACCTACAAAGGAGGGCTGAGCAGGGTATCGGGCGAGACTGGGGGCCGTGCCACATAATGGGCCAACTATTGTTAATCTGGAGATGGCGGCCGTGTCCAAACAAGCAGAACAATGGCCAGCAGATACGGGATGCTCAAGTCACCAGAGGTGACTGCACACGCCCATCACGACCACCGATAGCCACCGGCCGCCATGCATACTAAATGTAGCCCGTGACTGGCGCTGCCGGACAAGGGAATTAGGGAAATTGATAAGGGTTCCATGGGTCAGCTAAGGGAGTGCATGCCCTCCACCGTTAGCTGGACAAACTGGGTCAGCATTCATGATCACGTGCCAGTTAGGACATTTGTCAATCGGGATCACTAACGAAGATTCAATGCAACCCGACGGCATCAATTTCGCACTTGTATTTAATGAATTCTTATTAACACTCCGGCGTGTTCTCCTTTAAATTTGCTCGGACAATGATGGCAAGAGGTGTGCGAAATGAACCGTTGTCAATCATAATGGAGTCTCCGAGTTGGGAAACAACCCCGACAACAGATTCCAACTGGCCGGAGGTCAGCGAGCTGCGTGTGCCAGGAATCACTGATGTCGGCGATAAGACGCGGAGGATGAAGACCAGCTCCGTTCCTCTCGGCTCTACACGATATCAGGCAACCATCACCGTCAAGCAAATCAATCATCCGCCTCTTAGTGTTTGCCGATCCTGACAGATATTATTCGGGAATCTTCAAAGCATCAGCACGAGTTGGTATTGGCGAGTGAGAGCACGCTTGGCCTGCAGCCGCCAGATCTCTCCAGCAGGGCCGGTGCTGAAGGCTGCAGGTCTGTTACGTTCGACCTCATACTTCATCACCTATCTTCTGGCCAGGCAGCATCTCTACCAACAGTAAGCACCAATTA
This sequence comes from Armandia brevis, assembly GCA_035585475.1. Lineage (NCBI taxonomy): Eukaryota > Metazoa > Annelida > Polychaeta > Opheliidae > Armandia > Armandia brevis. The sequence continues at coordinate 62,965 of JAXGGS010266621.1, read as the reverse complement.
CCCCCATGTTTTACACTGGGCTGGTGATAACAAACGGCAGCCTCCATATGGGGGATCTGAACCGCACAAACATCTCCTTTAGAGAAGAAATGGATAGGATATACCGGCCCTAATGTTTAAAATCTCTTTACGTGTAAGCCACTTGTACTCGGCAACACAGTTAAATTTCCCATCGAACCTACAACGCTGCTTTACTAATGTTTCCAACCTTTACAAATCTGGCTAAGTGGCGGGTGCTAGAAACATTTGCCAGCAGCATTATTTCACCACTTGGTGCAGGGGATCAGAGGCTCTTCACAAGACAAAGAGATCAAAGAGCACGCTTCAAGGTACTCTTCTGATGGTGACTGGGGCCACTTGTTTCCATCACAGGGGTATCAGCCGCTCCATACACCCGCTCTGCTCGACAACTGATTGCTCATTATCTCTAAAACTGGCATATTAGCTTAGCTCTATACGATTGTAACCTTATGTGGGTAGAGGAGTAATGCCATCGAGGGTGAAGAGCGCGTGTCTGCTCTGAATCTAGGTCAGGTCATTCTCACAGCCTGTGTACTACTGATGGAGGAGGTGAATATGGCAAATAACTCAAGGTTGACTTACACCGAGGCTTGGCTTTTATTGAGCGCTACAAGCCAGCGGCCATGACTTAGGAAGGCTGGAGTGTACTTGCCAGCGCCTTGTAGCAGGAACAAACCCACTAGATCTTTCTCACTCAGGCTTCATCACAGCTAATGATTTATAAATGAATGATCAATGACATCACTAATCAAATTAAGGCAGGATGGCTGGAGGGGAGCTCACCGAGTCGAGTGGTCAAACCAGGCATGCTAGTTTCATCTCCAGGTCCAAGTGTCTCTCGTGAAGCGTGTAGACAATTACCAGTAATGCAGATAAATGGAGTGAGCGGTGATGATAGAGGGGTACTGCCCTGTCCTAAGTTTGGACGCTTTGTACAACTGCTCATTACCATGCACGTTCAGCATAATACGCTTATTCCAAAGGAAAGGTGATTTGTTATGAAGCTTATCCGTTGTAATGGCGCGAATCCGGCGTGAATTACATTGAATAGTGCCGGCTTTCTAACGTATAGTAATGTAATCATCACGCCAAAACAAGGCGGTAACTGCTCGGTGCTACAAGAGGCTGTCCGCCATCAGCCAGAAATATCACACAGATAATATATGATTATACCAATTGACGCAAATGGTCAGCGAAGCATCAAGAGCCATTAGTTGCAATCTTCATTAGCCAAATTGATATGCCTGGGCAGGAAAACACCGCCCGTGATGGAAATCACCTACTCAGTGACGCTCTGAGGACTAGGCCACGCTAATACATTACATCATATTGGATAAGTGCAGGAAATCTGATAATTATGGAAAGAAGTGGCAGGGGAGCGCATTTAAAAAACATAATGCGATGTTAGTGTTCGGGCACATGAGCTCCGCCATGCAGAACACCATAATGTAATGGCATTTGCTGGCGTATCCTGCATGAGTATGCAGCACCTGGGTAGCAGGGGCGGCCTCTGCAGCAAAAAGCGGGGGGTGATAAAATTAAACGAGAAGGAAGATGGCTGTCATATCAGTATTCATCAGCGTTAAATGCTTGTCACGTCGGCAGTACGCCAGGTCATCCAGTCAGAGTACATGCAACATTAGCCACAGTAATACTGAAGGACAACTTAACTTCCAGCTCAAGCACTCAATATGATACGCTTGGTGATTGCTGCCAATGTTAGCTGATTGTCCCTCAGCTATTACTCTCAGGTGTGTAGCCCTGTCTCTCTGCATCTCTTCCTTAAACATTCCCATGGCAGCTGGCACGTAGATTGGGATTATAGTGTCATTGCGTACTTAACCTCCATCTGTCTCTGAGAGCTAAGTGTTATCCCGCCGTCTGCATGTCCTTTTCATGCAAAAACTCGATCTCCCTAGTGGCAATCAGCCAAAAAACTGTGCTCGTGTAAGGCTTAAAAAACCAAGCCCATCTCCAGCTCCGAGAAACCCCTAATACTTCTCTCGCTCATACAGCATATTTCATCTTTTACAGCTGATGCACACAATTAATCATTCATAACTGTAGGATGGGAGGACAGCTCTATTTTGGAAACTGCATGCAACGAGGGTGGTTAATGATTTTTCAATCGATCTATGAGTGTAATGGATTATAAAGTACACGACATACATGAGGCAGTCTCGGGAGACACTAGGGCAGGTTCTAGCCGCCCTGGTAGCAGCATGCTAGCATGGACTTTGCCTCGTGTTCCCTCTAATATCCCCTTCATAAATCAAGCTCTATTCACACTGCTGCAGTCCCCATAGAATCGGCGCTAAACACTTAACTACACATTGCAGCTGGAGAAAGAAAATCTAATAATGCCCGTGATCAGCGAAAGGAAATATCACATGCCTTGCTGCATAATTCCTATCAGATATTTTATCCCTGGCTAATTCAATTAATCATGTAAACAAGATTGAGAAAGAATCCTCATCAGGTACTCCTCCAGCTGCTGATGTAGTGACAAGGGGGTGGCTTTTCTCTAAGTTATATCGCCACAAATCACCAAAAACATTCGCAGCCTCTGCGCACACAGACCTGTTTGGAGTGCAGAGAGGGAAAGGAGAAAAACAATCTGCCCGAATCAAAGCAACTAATGCTTGTAGAGAGAAGAACTCGTGAAATAAAGCAATTTAGGTCAGTCAAAGGTTACATGAACAAGTAGCAGTCTTCGATCACTCTAATTTGGCCTGACACCATCATCTGTCTTCATCTTCTCCCTGATGCTGTATAAAGGCCGCTCCGTGACAGATCCAACAATATAGACAAAGACACAATCCATTTGCTTGATACCCCTAAATTTGAATTCCTCTCTTCGCCTACAGCAGCCTTGAGTGGACTGGCCATGCAAGGCAATGCCTACTAAATCAGAGCCAAAAATGGTTTAAAAGACCTTTCCATACCATATGAAATATTTATGGCAAGAAGGCTATTTTCGTCTGGTGCTTTAGCCTTGGAAACGATGTCACTATGCCTGGTCTGGTCGCGGGGAGATTGCACACTCGCTCGGTGATGGTCCCTTTTGTTATCACAGAGAGCCATCGGACTCTTATGGAGGCCCCCAAGATAGGGGTCAGGCGGGCTGAAAACCGAGGTCTGCACATTATGTTTGCCTGTTACTTTTCCGGAAACATTTGGCAACCGTCCTCCATGCAGACTTGCTTTAATGCTCATCGCACTTCCTCAATAAATCACCAGGGAGAGTCAGCGCTATCTATCACTGCACTAATAAGACCCACTTGGAAATCTCCAGCACTCTATTCTAATTCTCTGCAACAATTCAATAGAGATCAAAAGCGGGGTCATCTTGATATTCAGAATGGCGCGCAGCCCGGTTTTCCGACACCGCGCACTGTAATCAGCGCGCCCGGGAAAAATTGCCGGCGAATAATTTTGATGTATTATTCCACCGCCTGTATAGATATGGACGCCATTATCCACTTTTCTCAGCTCGGGCTCGAGCCCTTTGAAAATGACCCGCAGAAAGCAGGCGGCCATAAAAGTGTTTGGGTTCATTCCTGGGATGGGCCTGGCGCGGTGGCTGTGCAAGCTGAATGTCGATAGGTTGCCAGACTTGGTGAAGAACACTGCCGTTTCCGGCTTATCTGTTGCCACTGGAGGCCGCATCCCCCGATACAGCATCGAGCAGGAGCGCTGCTCGGGTCATCTCCCACTGGGCCACGCAAACTTGTTCACCAATTTTCTTCTTCCCCATTGTTATTGACTTGGCATATTATTACTTGCCAATGTAGGCAAACTGATGAGTTTCAATGTCAAGAGCTTTGGTAACGGGAAAATTGAACAATTCCTTGAGGAGCAGGGAAAGCCACAGCAAGGGGCAATAAGGCTACACCTTGCTCTCAGAAGAAGGCACACAGGCAGAGTTAAAACAATGGTTGGATTAAAAATTTACAAGGGAGCACACCTCTTGGCCACAGAGGTGCCCGTAACTCAGGTGGAAAAGAAGTAATATCCAATAAACAATGTAGTGATAGTATGCGAGAAAATTGGTTGGGCCAAATTTGGACAGACTAATGAGAGAGATCATCCCACTTGGGTTGAGAGAATAATGAGAGATTGCATCAACGCGGGGAATAGCAATGCTTTGATGTGAGCCGAGAACTCGTGCCATGAACAAGCCGCGCCATATATAGCCTTTTAACATGCACACATCAAGGATAATGGAGGCTCGGAGAGGTAAAGATATCATCCTGCAGGCAATCCACGCCTGCGATACAGTTCATGCACCTGCCTTTTTTATCAGAGAGTCTCTTGTAAACACGAGTAGAAGCGCGTGATGCCCCCGTTAGATGATCCTGTCCATCGATGCTGTGGCAGCAGTCGGCTTATGGTTCATCTGTCACAAGCCATCATCTTCTCAAACCGCTAAATTACTCAAGAATCAGCATCTCGTGATCCATTAATTTGGTTTCATATAACAGTCGTTTGGCCCTCATCCCATACAAGAGAGATGGGTCAGACGTCAAAATGGATTCGTGAATGCGATGACCTACTCAGTCAGAAACCGCTTTTATTACTTGTAATTATGGCTGTCATCTGGGCTCGTACAAGGAAACGCGGCTCTGGCATCGAGTTGACTTATAAAAGGAACACAGCCAGATATCTGCCCGGACCTCAATGAAGTCATGCCAATGATCACTTGTTATTGTGGTGATTCTCTCCCAGAGGCTAAGTGAAGCATGCAAGCCAGCTGTAGTCACCCACATTAGTGGGGAGACCGAGGCGGTGCTTGCACAGCACTGAGATCTTCTCTGGGTTAAGGGGGCCGTCTGACATGGCCTCTCCTGGTTTTACATACTCCACGCCAGACACTGTTCAAAGAATCAGGCCCTTTTTATAGTTCACCCAGAGGCATAGGCGACGCCTTCCTGCCAGAGAAAAATCCCAGCAGAGCTTGTCATCACCACCGGGCCAAATGTTGACACAACTAGTGCCATTCCACGATGATATACAATATCTGCCAGCTAAAGGTTAATTTTCCACAGAAAGGCCTTCCTTCCTGCAGCGCATTGCAAATGGCCCATTTGGCCGGGGCAAGTCCAGTCAGTACCAACGTGCGCTAAGTGGGACAGCAGGATTTGTTATCATTGTTGGGGATTGCCCTACTCTTCGTCAACCGCCATCTACAAATCATGCGCGTTAAAATATCACAGAATGTCATTACAGCTATGTTGGGGAAGGGCAGGCTCGCAGAAACACGAGGGAGAGTGATGATGGACGCTAAGAGGGCCACCATAAATAATGCCGGGTAATCACTGCACAGATGCAACACCTATTTGCCCTCAATTTAGAGGCTGATATTACACATGCAGCCCCGCCCCGGACTGCTCACCTATCATAGGTAAGGTAACGAGACCGCCCGGCCGAGCTAACTCCTGACAATCCGCCAACAGCCAATAATATCTAATGCCTGATTTCATGTCTCGTTGGACAATAACACCACGATTAGTTAGGCAATGTCGGCACAATTTTATGGGTTGCTCTGCTCTTGTGCTGCGCCGAAGATGGACCAGAGACATAAAACAAACATGAAGGCGGCACACTATAAGGTACACAAAAACAAGTGCGTAAATGGCACTGATCACGGCTTATATCTGCTTCACAGTCCCTGCAGAATGTCAGCTGAGTGACACTGATAACGCTCAGAGTTCATTTATTTAAATTTAAATAGATCGATACCGCCGGCTGGGTGTTTTTCCGGGACAGTTTGAACATAATTAACATACCAGATTCCTTATCATTGTTGCAGAATGAATGAATATTCGCAACATAAACACGGCATATGGGCACATAATTATCTGATTTAACAAAGCTGTCGCTGATATCACACTGTACATTTTAATAATTAATCAAGCTCAACATCATCTAACACAATACAGCTAATCGAGTTAGCTTTAACTGACAATGCATTTTTAGCAAATGTGGAATAGTAAGTGTGGGCAATACGTTTATTTGATAGAATTAACTGTGTAAAGTTTGTCAATAGCGAGGAGAGAGTGACATAACAGCCATAATGGCAGGCAACTTGATAGGGGGAGATGAGTCACTGCGACTCTGATCAATACTTCTAGTGCGGGTTCCAAGTGAATCTAAGAGGGCAAAATGCTTTAAGTGGAAGATAAACTTACTGCTTGTGTCCTGTTTTGGCTGATTTCCAGGAGAGGTGGCCCAATTAACTTTCATTTCCTGCAAAAGAGTAGTGAAATTTGATTCCATTAGTCTTATATTAATACAAGGCTGGGTATCTATAGGGAACGTTTCATGCAGTTTCGAGACGACCAGTCAGAACACAATCAATAAGAGTTGACACAAACATTTACGGAGTGTGATGATAAAACTAAAAAGGTAGGAAAATGACAAGACTTGAATTGAATGAATCAATCCAAAATAGGCGAAAATCCATATTCATTTCAATAGTAGACCAATTAGCATAAAAGAGTAATTCCAAAGATTTTACAATTTGGATGCATGCAATATTTGGCTGGGTTGATGTGGTAATTTCAAAGGGAGATGAATATTTTAATCATTAAGGACAATGAGGGGTTTGTATGGATTTTGTGGATCAATACATCAGATCAAGAACAAAAAGCGTACTGACAAAGCTTGTGACAATATTTCCATCTCTAAATTTTGACGCTTCTTTATTTGGGGGGGGGGGGGGGGAACTATGGTTCAACGTGAATGTGTTCTGTTCTACTGGTTTCATTCAAGTAAAATTTTGATGGTACTGCTGACTAACAATAGAGCAATAATTGATAGGAAGATATGAGTTTTAACGAGATAAATAGGCCATGATTATAAATATCTGTGTTTCTATTAAGTGTACATAAGTTCAGAGCACTCTCAAAATAGTGATAATTTACAATATAACGTGGCAATTTGGCATCTTCCGTACGTCATCAATAGTTAGGCAGAGATACTGCACGTGTGCACTGACGTTCCCAAATAACAATAAGCTCAGATATTGCTGATTGGCAATTTCTCTAAACAAACAATCATATTACTGTCAAATACGAGAAGATGAAATTTACACTGGCATTTTGTCAACACAGTCAAATCAGACCACAGTGGAGAGGCCAAATCACACAGCATTATTATTGCAAATTATCCCACAGTTTACACAGCGTTGCCACAAAACATCAATTTTCAATTTTGTTGGGTACACATTCATACTCTCATCCTTGTATACGACACGAGCCATCCCTCTGTAGTGTGCACTCTTTAATGTGATCCCATACAAACACGGCTAACACTTTCTACAGGCACTGACGCTGTATGGCCAATGGTTATGGCTGCTAAATAATGCACAATGCTTCTGGCCACACACGAGCCTTAACAAAGTCAGCATTGTAGTTAGGATTCCACACCATATGACCAGTTTTGGGACTTGAACTAGACAATATTACTAAATGTCTATCGTCAACAGAGCCCTGACCACATGAGACCGGCTAACATAATTGCTTTTCAAAGTGGACACGAATTTGCACATCAATAATTCATATCTCATTGTGGCAAACAAAATATTCTCGCATCAAGTTTGGATGCACCCGCTCGATGGATGCTGTAACACTCTGGTGCAGAGGCTGGCTGGCAGCATTTAATTTGCCGAGGGGGTGGTCATCTTCCCATTGTGGAAAGTCAATATGAAAATGCCCCAATTTATCAGATTGGTCACAATCAATGGCAGTCAGGGACACTGATCGATGAAGGCGTTCTCCATCGAGCAGGGCCGAAGCATGCTTGAAAATTGCAATCAACATTCATGACGCTGCAACGAGCCTCCAAAAGTCGGGAGGGCTAAAGGCCGTTTTACAAGTCTAATCTCTTCTCACGCCTAATTTCATCCTCGCTCAAGCATAAAATGAATTCAGGAAAAGGTGTTCAAGTATTTATAAGAATTCATCAGTTATTTCGAAGAGTGAGTTTCGACTCGGGGCCACGGTTTATTTATTAATGGCGGCAGCAAACAAACTGATAGTCAATCTTGTAAGCAGGACTTCTCTCTTGGCAGAAATGGCCATGATGCAGAATTTATCATGTGCCAAATATGGCTTTTCGCTCGGAAATGGGCTCCGGCTTCAAAAAGGAATGAGATGGGTACTGCGCACTAAAGGCTTGGCCAATTAACCCATCAGCAGGTGGATAGAGTAGAGGTCGGTCTTGTGTTTGGGTGTGGGGTGGGGCGGGGCTCGGGTGCCGCGTTGCCCCTGTGCCCCGACACCTTACAGCTGACGCCAAATGTCAGGAGGGAGCGCCTGCAGAACGCGTGCACAAACTCGACAGCTCCGACACATTTGATTCGCGAGGCCCTCTGCTCAATTTCCACGTGTCTTCATGCCCAGTTATCGTCAATGTCACACTCCAGTCGTCTCTCGCGCCTCGAATCAGGCCGACTTTAAGCGAAACCATTGCGGCACACGTGTGGAAATGAGCTGCACACAATTTTCATGCTCCCGCGGCTAATTGTCGGTGCGGCTTTGTCAGTGCCTTTAAATACATCACATCATTCATTCAGCATTCGGCGGTGCTCGGTATCACTACCTTTCGAGGGAAAAATAACAAGACAAACACATATGCGCGGTTGAGCACGACCTCACCGGATTCACTCGCTAAGTACACACGCAGACACACACCGAGTACATACAGACACACTCATATCAGCTCTCACACACATAAAACATAGGATACTCGATCATTCACACTCGCTTTCTTCAGCTAAACACGCCCCACACCTTCTGGCTGCATCACTTGATACTTTTGTGAGCAAATACAATCAAATAGCATTAGGAATTCAATCTACCCACCAACACATTTAATAACTTCTTGCCCAACAGACAAATTGTCTGTCGCGGGCAAGGTAGAATCTCAATTTATGGCGACGAAACCTGCATTTGGAGGTATCATGGTTTATATACGGGGTTGTGAACACGCTAAACGATTCTTTCAAATGTGTGATGGGCACATGCAACAAGAAATTTCAGCTCTAATCGACTGAAAACATTAAATTATTTGTTCAATTTCAAAAAGTGATAGATATAGATGGGACATTATAAATTTTACAAAGTTCAATAACATTAAGAGTTAAGGGAGGCGAGGTTATGAAAAATGAACGATTTAAGCATCTGTAATAGAATGAAAAGAGTAATTAATTAGTGCTAAAATAGAATATAAAAAAAGGCTCAAATTGATTAATGCATAACTGGATGTCTATACTCATCCTGCGAATGTGTCAACGCTCCGGAAGACTGTGTGGCCTCGTGTTATCCGCTCCCAATGCCTTCAAAAGGTAAAGGATATCTCTGTAAGAGAGCTCTGGTTATAGCAGGATACCCTGAGCCCATGCTAATAATCCAAATGCTCTATGACAACGCTAACACAAGCCTCACTTATAGAGGGGCGGGCAAGCCACGCCGACAGAAGACAACACAACTCAGACATACTATATAGTGGGGCTATTTCCTCACTTGGACACATACATTCACCCCTTCCCCCCAGATCCAACAAACATTTACCCACCACAGGATAGACGGGCGGCGGGGGTGGGAGGCACACTGGCGGCGGCGGACTGACTGTATAAAATACCAAAGGCTCCGCTGGTAGGATCACGTTAGCAGCCATGTTGTAGCGGTCTGTGACAGTATGTGGAATGTGCATGCGTGTGGGTACAAAGTGTGCAATAGTAGAGTAAAGTGCTCTTCTCCAAGCTCCTCCGACTGCTGCTTCCTGATGGAGAGTCCAAATGGAAGAAGATAATCAAACAGTGTGGTAGTCCTCGTTTGTTCACTGCGATACTGTAACGGCTGCGTTACTGCACCACCACACACCACAAGCAGCTCTGCATCAATAACTCACAGCACCTAAACTCCGACTCTGTTTATCCTCCGCGGTGCAATGGGACCAGCCTCACTTCCACCTCACTTCCGAGCCAACCAACCACTGACTGTGTGTGACGATCGGGCAATGTTGCAATGCTTATTTGCTGCCGGCAGCATGTGCTGTCCTGCACAGCAACAGAGAGAGGGAGGAGGGACGAGTGCCCGTGCACAAATTACCCCTCGGGCTCCGCGGGAATGATTAATGCAATATGATTATTGCTAGAATAGACAATAGCGATAGCAGTTGTACAATGACTTTGCGGCTGAAACAAGAACGCAGGCAACCGTGCAAATGTCATCTAGTTTTGCCCTGATGCAGCAACTGCTCACAGCCGCTAAGCCATGCAGATAGGCGCGGTGATGGCCAAACTGATGCTCACTTGTCATACACCTGCCCTCTTTTAGATATCAAAATCTAACTATCTGCCCTTTATAGCCGGGAGACGCACGCGATAAGAAAGCAATCGGCGTGGGGTTCCACCACAAAGACAATAAGTATGGGTGGGTTGATCAACGAACTTTGACAGGGTGTGATGAGGCGAACGGGCCGGGGTTGAACGGGTGGGGCACAGTGACAAAGACAATTAACACGGTTACCCTGGGTTACATAGACAACATAACCCCGAGTCAAACGCTGACCACCCGAGCAAGCTACCCTCTAATCTTCTCCTCATCTATAATGCATCCCTGTTTGGGAGCAGTTGGCGGCAGCAGGTAAACAAGGGTGTACGGGGATCGGCACAGGTGATCCCGTGCTTCTGCTCGACGCATAACGACTTCTGTCACCATTGTCATCATAATTACCCGAGCTGTCATGTTAAATATATCACCTCCTTTGTAGGTGATCTGATGCCGTATCGTGGCGGTGATGAGGCCCGACCTGTCTCATTTTGTCTCATTCGGCTCGCATCAACAATGCCCCACCCGTCCGATGTATTAAAGCCTGACCACGAGCCTAATTGATGCATAAAGCGACGATGTGCCTTCTATTGTGCGCCGCAAAGCTCTAAACAAGAGTAGATTATTCGCGAGAGATTGGCTGACCAGGCGCACACCCGGGTGACGCACTATATTGATAGGAGATCACCCCGAATGATGATCGCTATTGGGATCAATGGAAGGAGTCTATTCAGACAGGGTGAGGTGACTGCCTCTGATAAAAGGAAGCCTGTCCTCACCGTCCCCTTGTCTCCAGGCTGTCAATGTGAATCCAGCTGAGAAATGTCATCCATTTTCTCCAATCGCACGCAGAAAGTGTGTTTTACTACCCCCCAGCAGAAATCAATGGCAACTTCTTTCTAATGGAAATGCGGTAAGGATTGGTAGAACAAGCTGTAGGATAATAGCTGCCCAAATGAAAGGCCTGCGTCAGACGTTGGTCAATTTTAAAGATTTGGCAAGAGACATAAATAACCCGACTGTCCCAGATCGGCTGTAACGTGAAGGACTCCAGCGGCTGGCTCAGCGACGACTCTAGGCACTCCCTAATTGACAAACAACGTGGGCAAAACATTGCCACTATATATTGCCTCCAAATCACTACTGGTCATTGAGCAGCGCACGGCAAACATCACCGCCCTAAAACAATACGTAAGGAAATGACAACCCGTGCTCTTTCTCTCGGCACAGATACGCCATAAATAATGTAATTTCTATTAACACAATCATACAACGCCAGACGAGTCTCGGGCGGGGAGAAATGATATAATCAGCAGCGTAACAGGTATTCTACTCTTATATAAGGCCGTAATTAGAGGCAACGACTCCGAATCTCATTCCGCGGGTCAACTTCTCCCGCTGAATTGCAAACAGTCAGGGAAGCTCACGCCATTGATAATGAACACATATGGTCATGGAGAATTTCCCACATGGGCACCGAATTGGTAAATGACCGAAATTCCATCACTTTGGATCAAACCACAATGGAGACGTTGCCATGACACCTGTCCCCACGGTGCTCGATGTCATAGCAATTGCTTCTGTGTACATGCTAATGAACAGTGATCTAAAGGAACTACACGTAGTCAATGCAGACCAACATGCATTTCTCTCATCTGTTTCAAATATTTATTGATGCTCACCACTGCATGTAACAAAATGCATCTAATTACACCCTAGGTGAGATCATTGGCGTCTTCTAAGACCAATTCATCGCGGATAACATCCAAGAATTCGGCGAATGATTCAATTATTGCCAGGGTGCAAACCAAATTTTGAGTTAACTATTGATTTGCGCATAATCACCAGATAGTCAGATAATTCGGTGCAAAAAGCGTCCCCGAGGGAGGCCGCAGTTGAGTCTGACTGAAGAAGGATTAACAACAGCTAGCACATCTCCCTGGCCTAGAGCTCCCCTGCATTTAAAGTGAATATTATTCATTAATATGATCACGTTTGTCGGCTTTAGCGAATCCCAACCAAAATGGGGGTTGGCCTTTTTAAATTGATGCCATTAGCCTGTGTGCATCTGAATTTCCTTGGTAAATTAATAGATATTGGACTAAATTATCATTACGACACTGGCAGTTGCCAACATAGTGGCATCTAAAGGGAAATAACTATTACCAACTCGGCATTGACAGCGGGGCGACAACTCATTCTAACAAAGTAATCTAGTTGAGTCTCATTACTAAGCCTGGTCTTATGACCCAACGGGTGCGTCTAAATTCCATGGTTTCATAAACATTTATTGCTGTTTCAAATGCACATACATACATGATTTATACACCATTGTTATTCAGCGCGGACATTCATTCTCAATTCGGTTAGTCTAACAACAGCCTCGCCAGATATACTGCCTACCTTTGGGAAAACAATCCCAGCTGCTGGCAATACGCATACAGACTTGAGTCACCTGAGCAATAAACGGCTGTGTATAAAGCATTGATCAGCGGCAGGTAGACAAAGCTCGGACCAGGTGCTACACACATAATGACCAGCCATGCCAGTTCCATTAATGTGCTTTTGAACAGCACAAACAGTTTGATTGGAGGAATTGTCGAGTAGCACAAAAATGTTCATGCTCGATTGTGACCGTTCATCCCAAATACTTCTACATGGCTTCAGCAGAACGAGTGACACCGATAAAACAGTCGGACCTCGGCTGGCCCCGCTGCCCAATATCATCTCATGCTCGCTAGTCACAGAGAAACACCAAAACAAGTTCGAATGTGCCGAGATAAATAATAATCTCAAGGTGACATTTTGCCGAGCAAACGACGCAATTTGTTTTCACAACAAATAGCAATGGCCCCGGAAACAAAGCACGAGCTGCTATCAGACGAGAGAAATTCAGGACATGATGGCATAACTAGTTGTTTCATAAAAGGTAGTCAGTCTTCCCGTTCATGCGACAACGGTTTGATGGAGTATTGGCTTTGGAGAGCAGTCGTCCTTGCAAGGTATCTGGGTGGTGTGCTAGCTGCTGTCAGGGAAGAAGATGGGCAGGAGGAGGCGGGTGGGGGACGGGAGAGATGGGCGCGGGCCTGCTGTGTAAGTTAACAGCCCGCAGAGCCACATCTATTCCGCTGCATGCATGAGCTTCTGCAACCGACTCAAGGTTGAGGGAAACTACCTGCCACCCACAATATAATCTAATTGGCCCCCGAACCGCTGCGTATGTGTTGCCGAGGTACACTGTGGATATTATCAGGTGTTTTGTTGCTCTGTGAACCTCATTTCCTGCCGGCTGCACCGCCTCGAGCACTTTCACAAATCTCCCTCGGTTATTCGGTCAACTCATCAGCCGACACCGAGCCTTATTTTCACCATTCCCAGCAATCATCTTAATCAAGTAAATAATCTGCCTAAACATTTATCGTCATCCTCATTGACATTTGGCGGAGCTTAACGCAAACGAAGACTGTCAGCTCCGGCAGGAGTTGGATGATGATCCCTGAGCATCAGTCCTCGTTTCTAGCTCAATATTCTCCCTCTCTCTTTGCTTCTTGTAGAGTTAGAGCAAAAGGAGAAAGCAGCTGTTCCTCACAGAGCGGGGAACCCAAAGGCCCCCGGAGTCATCATTCAAAACCAAATGACTTTATCATAATATTTTGCCTACATTAGTGTACATTTGGTGAAGCTTGAAATGGAGCTCCTTCGGTGAATGTAAACTGCAGCCAAGCGTGGTGCAGTTAGGGCAGGAGACGTCGCGAGTAGTATGTAAAGAGGGGGGAGTGACACATCTTTGATACACATCAACAGAGCGTGGCAGAACACAGGGGACATAGATAATCATCATGTTAACTCGGAGACCCGCGCTCTATGGCCTAGTCTACCCAAATGTCACTTTGTGAGAAGGTTGCAGGACATCAGTAGGCCTCCACGGAGCCTATAATTGCAGAGTAATGTCACAATGCCGACCGGCAGTCGCTCCCAGGAAGCAACCCCATGTCACGGGTCATGAGTGGCAGCATTCATTTCTTCCAGTTAGGACACCCTGGTAAAAGGCAGAGCGCTCTCCGGGGAGAAAGCCGGCGAAAAGAAGACAATGTGATAATACCTGCTCTGACCAGTACTGTCTGTGGATGTCATGAGTCACCTGAGCTAACAAGGGACTGAGCGCTGCTCGACTGCGGGTGTTGTCTCACTGCACCGCAGTCGAGTATGTACCTATCATCTGATGTACGCCGATTAGCCTTTCATTACGCGCGTCTGTTTGTGGGCAGACAACAGCATCCCGACAAAAGCCGAAAGTCGAGAACCCGGTGACATCAATCAGTGCACAACTGCAATGAAGTGCTTCCGGCTCCATTAATGTAATATATTCATATCATAGACACCGAATTATCATGTGAAGAAGCTTAGTGATGGCGGGTTCACAAGTTGAGAGGATGAGGACAAATATATTTTGTCGGTCAGTGTCTCCACACGCCGGCGTTGGAGAGGTTGAGGGACGAGAGAGAGAGAGGCTCGAAACCTCAATGGCCTGGCCTAGTTAACCTAGCAGGACTGGCTCACATTACTCCAATTAGGTCTCATGTCACTTGGCATTTAGTGAAATTGTTATTCTGTCTCCATTGGCTTCCAAATGACTACAACCCAAGATGAACACTGGCATACCAGTTTACTAATGTCACACCTACTTTGTCTTCTTTAATAAGCCACCCATTGCATGACCAACTGCTGCAATCCTACGCGACTATAGATCTGTCGAAATGTGGCATCCCCGCATTTATATTGGGGAAAAATATATTCTACGAAAGCAATTTCTTCATCACATGTTTTATGGCATTATTCTGTCCCGCATCAAAGAAAACGTATCTGGCATGAAATACCACAACATATGATTTGTCGCTGGCGCCGTGACAAGAAAAGAACCTCGCACAAAGCGCACATAACTCAGACGTGCTTCGTCATACTATAGTTGAGCTTACTAGCTCTAGTCACCATCAAGGCGGCCTTCTACAGCGATATCTTCTCCCTCGTGCAAAGCCTCGGAGGGTAGCCACAATTTAACTAAAACGTTTGATGCTGAGGAAAGTCGACTGGTAATCTAAGTTAATGTGGATACGTGCATTACGGTGGACGCGGGTTATGAGCCATATACCTGTATCATACACACCGTGAGGAGATTGCAGGTGGCACGCCTGCTCCCCGTGACCTATATCTGATCCCCTTCACCTCCGTCCTCAGATAAATCAATATGTGTTAGACAAAGGACCAACTCAAATTAGCATCCCCGGCTTCGTTAAATATTTATAAAATTTCTTTATGATCATTCAATTTTCACCGTAGCCAACTCGGCCACGTCATGCGGTAGCCCGTGTTCAATTTGACAAATGGACAGCGGATTGGTCTCTTGCGTGCATTTCTGATGCATTATTCATTTATACAACTAGTTAAAGTTATGTTTGTTAAGTTGAGCAAACAATTTGCATGACAGCTAGTCTGTAAAAGCTCGCGCCAAGTGTTGTTGGACGATGCGTTTGAAACATTTAACACCGGCAAAGTGAGAAATCAATATTCATGGAAATGTAAGAAGTTGCAGCGAACAGTAAAGTATATTGAGCTGGGTTCTGACAGTCTAGTGAGTATCGTAAACCATGCAGGTGTAACCAACCCATCACATACTGTCTGCTCCTGAATGACATAGCCCAAATATATTCAAAAATATACCTTTGTGGCAGCTAAGGAGGCATAATTCTGTAGTTCTCATCAAGTGAGGGGCAGCGACTTGACATTCCCAGAGATACAACTCGAAAGGTTGGCATATTTACGAGCAGATTTCAACAAAGGAAACATCTCAAAGCTGGAACCTAATATGTGAAATTGCCCCCCAACGTTGCTGATGACATATGCCGCCACTTACGCCGGGGTGAGGGGATGGTCACTGAAGCTCATACTTTCTTTTTATCATTCCTGGCGGGCAGCTATCTTTTTATGCGTCCGCGACATAAATATGAAACTTGGAGAGCGGGGTAATGGAGTCTGATTGGAACTAATCAATGAAGTGTTGTACAACTGGGTGAGAAGGTGTGTCCGCACTTAGTCAGGGACATAGCACCGGGCCCCGTGGAGTCCATGACAGGTGTGATACCCATAGCCAACCATTAACAACCCCGCCCAGCCTAATCCTACACTCAACGTTGAATATTTAATAAGTCTTCTCAGAAATATTGTCAACTGGTGAATGAGGCTGCGTGTTATACTGCATATTACTTCCCCTACATTCCGCTCAGCTATAAATCATTAGCCTACCATTATACTCAATCTTACGCAAATGCTTGACGCCCGCTAGTTTTGCCGCGTACGACAGTGCACGATCATCTTCAGCCATTAATAATTGTGGCTATGACAACAGCATAAACAATTGTCAATATTACTCTCCCAAATGTCTCATTTGCTTTTTTTGCGTTCGCAGCCCGAGTGATTCATCAACACTGCGTTGACAAGACATGAAGCGTGGCGCACAATGGCTGGACCAGAGAGTCACAAAACTCATAATTACAACGATAATCAATCCGCCCAATTATTTTACCTCCATTCGCAAAACAGCCGCTCAGATCCAAAACTAATTATCGACAACAGACCAGAAATCGTTGGGTCTGACAGCGAGTAAATCAAATTCGGCTTTCATCTGTGGCCTGGTTTGGTGAGCTGCGGCCGGCCCGGTGACACAGAGAGATAGGGAGGGAGCGGCGACAACATGCAGGTGCAGGCAGCTCTATCAAACATCACAGAGTCACAGTCTCATGCTCAACACGGCCTTGACCACCGCACTGGGCAAGGTCAACGTCGCCAACATTCTCGAAATTCCCCGCACGAGCAGAAACGAGAGCGAAACCGGAGAGGAATGTCACCAACCACACGCTAGGTATGCACATTGTCGCAACACAAACACGAGATAACGCGTTTTAATTAATTAATAAATAGCATCGGTGCTTTAAATATCATATCCGACCGACGCATCTACTAAAACCGTGATTAAATATAAAAAATACATTCGGTTCGCCGCCTGCAAATGGCAAAGCGAAGGTCATTGGTAATCTGTGTGATGATTTATTTTTAACTGGGGTGTAATGAGTCACGCACCTCATCCGCAATGTGACCTGAGCGAGCGACAAATGTAATATATAATACTGGGCGTCCCCGACCGGTTACCTGATGTAATCAAAAGTATTCACATTTACATATTGTGTGAGCATGTCTGATATTGCCGGGGATAGCAGACAGGCACAATGAGAATACTCTAAATAGGTGTGTGACAGTGTAGTTGCCTTGCAGTTGGGGAGCAACACAAATCTTCAGCCAGGAATCCGGCCATTGTTAAGAGGTCTCGCAAAAGGAAGCGAACGGTATTGCCACAACAATGCCGGCCGATGCATTACAAGTTTTTCACATTTCAAATGCGAGGCCCTAAATTAAGTCTGAATTGAAATGCGGGAGTCGGTTTGGATTATGGTGATAAAGCGTAAGCTGCAGAGATGAAGGTTCCGTACAGCAATAAATCTAACCGCGGTGCATGTCAACAAGCAGGCAGGCCTTTCATGAACCCTGAATCACAAACCGTGTTGCATAACTTCAAAGAATAATGTTTGCCACAAATCTGAATAACACGGATGCAGTAGGCCAAATTGTAAACCGCGTTTGTTCGCATCGACTCGTTCTAGTGAGCTGAATCCTTGAGAGAAGTTCTAAGACGTTGCTCCGGCATGCCCTCATGTCTTCGGCAGCAAGTGGGGCCCGGCGTCTTCAGGCCATCAACCGATGTCAACTGTGCGAGCCAGGGACATCAAATGATTCCCTGCCTCAGACACTAGAGGGGGCACGACGGGGTCCTCACCGCTAAATATTCAACATGTGAGCTGATATATGGGCCTTTCAGCTAACTACAGGTCCGCAATTTTTGCCCCCATTCACCGTTCTATGAAAATTGCTTCCTAACTAAAAAAGCTACCACTTGTCACACAATTAACTAAGTACTCAATATCACATTATGCTATCCACTTGTCTTTCATTACCAATTCACACGCAATGGCCTGTCTCACAAGACCACAAAGTAGTCTTCAGCAAGCAATTTTCTCATAATGATGATAGTCAGGAGTGACTAGTCCCTCGAATACACCGTCCTCCCCATATTTATATTTTGCAATCTTTTTTCAAACGTGGTTGTTGCCGCGGTCAATTTACATCATTTTTCCTGGCCGCTATTGGTCATTTACCGCCAGTGAGGACGCATTAACAAGACATCGGTATTATTAGTAGATATGTTTTATGATGTGAGGAAAGCTTGCATCCTGGGTTGATTTATCAAGCTCACTTATTGATCTCCGGGATGGGCTCTAGGCTCGCGTGGCACTCTATCAGAACGGCATCTCTCCATTGTTACGTCCTACGTCTCATGATGAAGTATTAGGGCCCAGTTATATGTGCAATTAAACATGTTCTTGGGTGAGTTAGCAGACTTAGCCGGAGGAAATGAAGGCCAACTAAGGTTAACAATATACACACAACTGCCCCCGCGCTAAGCCGACGGGCCATTAATACAGATCAAGATGGCACTTAACACAGGACTCTAATTGCACATTTCCCGTATAAGCCGGTATGAGTAAGGCCCGTTGATTGCGAGGGTGCCTGTCAGCCCATGACATTTTACCTAAGTCCTACCTGGATCGCGGGCACCTGTTATGGTCGGAACAAACGGAAGTTGTATTTCGTGGTGAGGATGAACCCTAAGCCCCGTGCTTCTAAGGAAGCGGGCTGGTAACGCTGGAAACCCTCTCTCCGCCAAATTCCTCAGCAGCCGCCCACTCCCGGTAATGGTCATGCGGCTATCCTTCAAGGATACAGGACGGCCAAAACAGCTGGTCTAATCAGAGCAATATTTTATTAGTATTCTATGGAGCACTGACAAATGCGTAAACATTGCCGATAAAGTCTTTTGACGCATAAAACTAGGCTGGCAGATTAAGCTGTCAACGGCTGACACAAGGTTTCATTTCCAAACAGGTGCCGCTTGCTTTTCTTCAGTTGTGAGTTGCCGGAGACGATAAAGTACAGGGCGTTCACACAAAAACGCCGCAGTGTACTACACGTAACAAGCAGCATAACTTCACAGAGCTGCCCGAGTAAATAGAGCTATTTACTTTAATGTGTATAAAAATCACCTGGCCGAGGCAGACGCCCATGGGGCCCGCGAAACCGGGGAGGGATGCGAGCAAACACGTACCGGGGGATACATGATTCATCCTCGACCGTCATTGATTTTTTAAAAGATGATATAAAGGTTGAGCATTTATCACGGGCTATAGAAAATCCAAAATGACAATATAGGATAGAATTATCACCTTTGCAGTCGGAGTAATTGCATATGGGATTCTGGACAGGACTCGTTCAGTTTTACCAGGACGCGGCAATTTGTGTTGATAAGCATCTTTGAGAAGTGAAGCTGTTTGACCTGTCATATTTCTATTTGACTATAAAGTTAATCAAGCCATAAAATCAGATCGGTGGCGAGCAGCGCTCAATCTAGCCGTGCTTCCATGTATTGCCATGTCTGTAGATTATTATTTATGAACATGTTAGTGAGAAATGTGCCGACTGCTGGAGCCGCACGTAAGTTGGCCCATGTAAACGACGTTGACCTGCACGAGACAGGTGACCTTCTGCCACATAACCAGTCATTACCCAGATCAATATCCCAGCACAATGTGATCAGACTACCGCGTGGTCTGCCCCACTTCCCCCGCTGACCACCTCCTTATTTCATTGCCAAGAATTTTCATTATTAAAACCCGGGCGCCGTCCTCCTTTGGACCCGGATTGGGCACAGTTGGCTGCACTCCTCTATTCAATCCGTCCCTGCTCATAAATGGCTTCAAGCAGCGCTGGGTACCAAGGCTATTCGGGGCTTATGGAATTTCAGCAAATTTCACCTGATGTGAACGCGGGTCTGGGAATGGGACCTTACAGCGGGTCCTCTCGGCGAGCTGGGGAAACTATAATGTGGATGCTGGGATCTACTCTTGGCACAGACAATAGAAGGAATAACTATTATGAAACTCCATAGGGCAATTCTGTTCCATTAGGTGACCTGACCTCTAGCAAGACACCCTCTCAGCATGCAACCCTGTAATACCCATCACAATACCAATAATGTAGACTCCAACAAACCGCCACGAAAGCCACTCACCGCTCGGTCGTACATAAAATAACTGGCAGATCACGTCAATGCTGAAATGGTGGAATTACCAAGGATAAGCTTTGAATTTAATAACAATGGCAATAACTCGGTGTGCAACGTTAGAGTTGAGCGTGTTGTGGCGGGACAGGGCGAGCCCACCCAGATCTCACTCTCTCCATTCAGTAACAGCAATCACTAGGCAGCAGCCCATTCTCCCCAACACCAAAACATAAAACTGTCACATCCCCAATCACATTTTTAAATATTGATTATCATGAGCCGATGTTTCCATTCATCCATGAGCTCATTATGGTCTGACAACACAAAGTGGAGGGAACATTAAAATTGTGAGACTTTACAGTAGCGCTAGAGGAGGATAAGCAATGAAGTGTGTTATTTCTATCGGCTTTTCATATTTCTCAGGTAAAAACTGGCCCTCGGGCATGTTTTATGAACGAGGATAAGAGGGGTAATGGTTCACTTTGCTGATTGACTTTTAAAAAACAACGACATTCGCAGGAGGAGTATTGACATCCGGCCATTCAAAGTTTAGATATGGTTTATGCTCCGCTGATACCTGAAAATATAAAAGTACATGTAAAATTATCAATGTCATTTCATATTTTACCATAATCTACAT
Source organism: Armandia brevis (assembly GCA_035585475.1). Lineage (NCBI taxonomy): Eukaryota > Metazoa > Annelida > Polychaeta > Opheliidae > Armandia > Armandia brevis. The sequence goes on along the minus strand of JAXGGS010266621.1, from coordinate 41,742 downwards.
GCATTTAATTGATTTCACTTTAAATAATAGATGTGCGTGTAGTCATACACAAAATACAAAAAAGTGTCGATCATAAATTAATTCATAATTGCCAGTATATAAGCTGCGCATGACTCAGGTATCTGAGTTGATGTAGTTGTAGGATAAACTAGAGTATGATATTTAGCCGAATTTGCACTGGCTACATTGCTGGCGGCAGTCTGTGCCCTGCTAGCTACCCCGTAAAGGCACGACTAGCAGCAGATGCAGGAGAGGAGGAGCCTTACCTTGGGCGTCAGGAGAGGTGAACTCATTAAGCTTAGTGGGCTTACTGCTGGCGTCTGAAATGTAAAGAGAAAGCACGACTCTCAATCTCTGCCATCGATAGCATTAAATCACACTTTTTTTTCATTTCATCTAGTCACTCATCGCTGCATTTCAATTTATGGGTCTCAGCTTTACAGTGGGCTTATTATCAAAGCTAGTGGCCTTGATTTGACAAATGCTAATTAGGCTGATATGGCAAGCAGGAACAGTGTCGTAATCAATCTGGAATCACAGGGATAGAAGACTACCAGTCAGGTTTTATCCCAGACTTTTATCCGCTCACGCCGGATTTTCCCATTCTCAAGAAGTGATAGTGAAAGAGAGACCCCTCATCAAGTTCAAATGCGAGGGACAATGTTATCTTTCTGGGTGACTGTGCAGCATGCACATCTTTCGCCCATGAAATATATACGTATAAGAAAGGCAAAATGTAAGGTATGGTGTGCAAACACAGCACAATGATGAATGGTGCTACATCTGAATGCAAACTAAACTAATCTGATGGCAGATAAACATTACACTAGTCTGTCTCTCTCAATCGAACCGGGTATCCAGCATACCAATCAATCAATTATCTTCTGAAATGGGACTACATTACACTATACTTTGATACGAACGGAATAAACTATTCAGTGCCAAGACATGTAGCTTGATAAAGCACTTGTGATGAAATCCAGTAATGATAACAATGCACTACTCAAGTCTAACGAAACATTGTTCTGATAAGTTTTGCACCCATTATTACAATAACTATGAGTCAACAAACATGCATAATACCATTGTTACACCCTTCAACAAATATCAATACAACTTTACCAACCGATAATGCATGAAAAATTGCTTAGTAAACGAGATAAACCGTTGCCTTTTTTTACGACATTTCCATGGGGTTTTTTTTTCAAGTTTGTGGGACGTTGAATATAGGATTGGGTTCTTAATAATCAATATTTCCCGAAGTTTAAAATCTAAAAGTGAAAATCAATAGGAGTTATTTCTAGTTTGAGGTGCAGCAAAAGAGAACCAAGAAAGTGATTCAGAATTCCATCGGTAGCATTGGGCAGAAAACTCTGTATGCTTGTGCAGAGCCTGTGATGTAAGCTTGGAGGGTAACAGACTGACATGCCCTCCTCTGTGTCCTATTTATTGGGGGAGAGCCTGTTTTTGTTGGTGGGTGTATGATGGATGCCAGCCAGTCTCAAGGTGGATTAAGCTATACAGTATCTTATTTCACCCATTTCTACTTGAAAGGACTCTGTTGAGGTAGAGTTCACCACACGTGACCTCATCAATCAGGCTAGCGTTCTGATACATGGGATCTCCTACGTGCAAACTCCCAATTATGGTCAATCTACTCAAGTTATCATTGCCTAGCCGCCGCATCACATACCAGATCTCGGTCTATTGTCTCCGCCTGTGATGCATAACCCCTAAAACACTGATAGTCATTACCTTGGCCAATCAACTGTAGCAGTGATAACAAGGATAAAACAGATGCAGGCGAGACATGTTCCCATTCTCTGACAATTACAGATGGCATTCGCAGGCCGGCAATTCCCTAAATTTAACCAGATAAGCTTCAATTCTGTAGTAACCGTCCATTCCCACACCAGATCAGGCGGAGAATGTGAGCCAAATGACACAACAGCATGCGAAGTTCCAGATAAATCCAACAAACGCCCCACTAAGGTGTAGCACAAGTGCTATTATGACCTACATTTAGCCCATTTCTAGGGTGGGCCCCTCCACATCTCCGAGGTCAGATCCTTCTTCAATTTTCTCCGATGCTCTCTAACCTGCTCACTTTGCTGCAAGAGGAGGCTCTCGCCATATTATGCCACATAAAGTTTGCGTTGTGACTCTGATAAATTGCGTCGGACACTGGCGAGTTGGGATGAAATCAAAGGGGGTCTTGTCATAACCCTGTAGACATTCACATTCTAGGCACCATTACCCCTGATGATTCCTATTGCAATGTATGAGGAGGATCAGGAAAGCAGTTGTCAATACCATTCATGGAAATCATTTGACAGCAGCGATGAGACATGGCTCCAATGTCATCTAGCCAGTCCAAGGTCACGCGCCATTGGGACCCAAGGAGCATAACCAAAAATTCTGCATTCCCATAAAAGGGATTGGAATGGTTGGCTGCCTGAGATGCCTTAGTGACACAGTTTGCAATCACAACTTAAATCGGTCAACTCCAGCCAGATCGTGGTCCATCGCGGCCGCAGAGGTCATAAATTTTGTGCAAATGAGGCACCCAAAAGAAAACTCGCGGCATTAGATCAATGGAAGAAGCACGGACTTCACGAATCTTCTCCACACACTGGGCTTTATCACTCAAAAATAAATTAATGCATTGAAAATATTACCTTCTCCACCTAGAACCTGTCTGAAATAATAAACGGCGCTACTTAATCTGAATGATGGGGAAAATGGGGCGTGAATAGTTTCACAAGATCAATATCAAGCACAATGGTCCACTTCCCACCTTTCATAAGTTAATTCGACCACATTCAAACGCTGCACGCCAAGCATGGAATCCGCAATCGCATCATAGGAACGGGAGAAAATAAATTCGAGCTTTCCTTTAAACTAACCATTCATCGCTCGCTAGACAGACACACGCGGTAAGAAGGAGTTGAAGCAAACAAACTGCGTTTAAATGATTTTGCCAGCCAATACGATGTATCATAATCTCATTCTTTATGAGAATATTGCCATTTGAAGAACACACATTGACGTTTATGGCACTCTCTGTGGCTGAAGAGGGCAACGAGAACCAACAGAATTAGTCAAGCACTCTTGAAATTACCACGTGGCGATCAGTCATTAAATTCTTCACTGAATGATGGACATTTCATGCTCAGTCATCATTGTTTATGGTGAAATCATAATAGACCGCTGGGATTTGAGTCGAGATTCATTCGAAGCGACTTTAAAACCATTATTTCACCGTACACTAGGAGGACGGGCGAGGTGAGCTAGTTCATCATGGTATTCGGCCCACTAATCTGATGTACACTAAATCAATTCTACTCTCGAGTAACACTTCTTTAATCCTAGGATGTCTGAACCGTAGTTCGATGATGTCTCCAATATTGCAACATTTAATACCACATGTTTTTGTATTGTGAAACTTTCGAGGAAACAGTGAGAGAAGCTGAGAGCTTATCTAACTTCCTTAACTTTGTTATTATAGATTGCTCCACATGTAGGACACATATAAATAGGACACAATTGGCTGAAAAGGAAGCGAATTTTGCTGCATGCAATAGCGTGCTTTAGATCAATGATCCTCCCAATTTAATAGCATTTGTGTTTTAGCTGGGAACAATACGTGTTCAACTTTAACCATTGACATCTTTTTTGATAAGTTTGTCACGTTATACACTGAAAGTAACTGAAGCTGGATTACGTCAGTGGTTTACGATTGTGTGATACACACAGGAAAGGGGGGCATTGCTCTACTCCTGCTGACTGGGATGCTAATGTATTACTACCACCAGGTGCTCCATCAGCTCATTCTTATTCCATTCCCTTGTCACAATTTATATTCGATTACCATGGCAATGGTGTTCAATGTCCCCCAGCCACTTTTTTGTGCCTCAACTTTTCCATAGCTTCCAATTACAAGTCAGGCTATACAATATGTGCCCATGGAGACACCAATGTAATTTGGCGAAAAAGCATCGTATTTTATCTTTATTTTATCATTATGCGGACGTTCTATATTGTCCAGTGACATACCCGTCAAATGTTTATCATTTATGGGACGGCCCCCTGCTCCGAAACAACGTCTGATTGCATTCTGCCTGCTACTTGCCGGCATTAGCATACGATATATATACTTCCATTAACCCTCGTGCACAATGTAGCACAGACATATGATGTAAAGCGCCCGGATAATGGCATTGTAGTCAATCTACTAAAAAGACGCCCCGCTCGCCCAGAACCTGTTGCAGTCAGGAGGAACGCTAATTCGGAACGCCGTATTATTTGAGGGCCATAATGACTAATGTAGTCGAGTATAATGGGCAGCACCATAAAGGCGTCCGCTATTTTAATGGGCGGGACAACAAATTAAGAGAGGATCCAGCTGAATATGGATGAGACTTTCCGGGATAATTTCAAATATTAAGAACTCGGGGAGCGTTTTCTGATGTTTAATGCATTTTTCATATTTTGTGCCTGGTTATCCATTATTAATTGTTACGAGTGCCATTCATCAACATTCTGTCACACTGCTGATGAGGCTTGATTGCAGGCACAAAAGAATTATTTCCACATAAAATTTTATACCCTCGTTGTGATCAGTAATGTGAGTATGAGTTATGTAATAAGTAATTCACCTATACGATGCCCATTGTTCCCGGCACTTGAGCATGCTCAAGAACTAAGCTGACTGGTCCAAAACAATAAACAGATCAAAAATAAATGAAACAAGACTGTACATCAGAGTCGTACATGCCAGAGGTATCAACAATTTATGGCGCATATCATCGTAACTCATTGTTTAGCTGATCACAAATTTTTGTGTGACACAATAAAGACCTTCAGTTGAATGCAGACGAAATTCGGCACATTGGAGATGACAGAAAAACTACTCAATAAACGGAGATGATCCGTTCTTAAAGGCAAAAAATGAGCGGATTACCTATGGCATTACAGCAGATGGAACACAGGAACTTGAAAACATCCCAAATAAACGCTTAAATTGTTTGTGTCCCCAGCCATCACACACGAGTCTACCGGGGGAGGCAGGTCAAAGACACCTAGTAATGAAACAACTTCACTGCAAGTCAATAACAAGAAGACAGTGAAAAGAGTGGTGAAAATCGAGCAGTCTCTCGGCACGATTTAACCAGCATCGGCTTTAAATAGATTGCAATGAAAGAGTCTCCACCTATCAGACTAAACATATTATCCCTTATTAATCACTCGAAATGAGCAGGGTTTGACTAAATTAGTCCACTGTGAGAATGCAGAAACCAATGATTGTTCGGCTCCCTTGTGGCTCTGTTCTTTTGCTCCCGGAGAGGGGGCGGGAAGCTTTCAGGCTGGATGACCCATTCAGGCTAACTCGCATTGTGCGAGCAGCACAACAACCGAGCCCGGTGAGTGGTCACCCATGTCCATTATTACCGGCATCGAGCGGAATGACAGTGATTCATGACAGTTGCTCGGGCTTTGCTGATTAGCGTTGTCCCAAGTTAATGTCTGCGTTCTGGGACACGTCTCTAACCCGTTAGAAACAGCAGACAAAAAGCATCAGCTCATCTCACAATTAACACCCGGTGTGTACTTGGGGGCTTACCACGGTAAGGCGAATAAACGTTTTCAGGTAAAGCCGATCGAGGATGCAGGCACACGTCTGAGGCTGATTAACCAAGGCAGGTCAGTAGCTGCAGCGGAGAGACGACACTCCAACTTCTAGACGAGGGGGATCTGCCTCTGACAATGACGATGCTAAATCCGCGCACACACAAGCCGGGATGACATGGGACAGACGGGGACATAACTAAGACAGCCCTGACAATGTCCAGCTTGCGGTCAGTCCCTCTGATGAATACAAATCGCACGCAGGCAGGAATACCAACAAGACTGTACTGTTCCTTAGCGAGCCCACGAGTAACTGCTCTAAATCACCAGAAGGGAGAATTCCCTTTTCGAGAAATTAGCAGATAAATGGCAGATAGCATTGGCTCAGGGTTTAGCCTGGATAGCGATTAATTCACTTCATATATCATGGAAGATTGGTTTAGTAATGCCGCCAATAACAGCTTTGTGAGAGAAAATTACGCATATTTTGGGCTAGGAGTTGAATCAGTCCATGGCCGCCCGCTGCTTAACAGGAATTTCTGCAGCGGAACGTTCCATATTAATTGTGTGTGTATCATTCGGGGGAAAAGCTGACGCTGACTATGAAAGAGATGAGCTGATGCCATGTTTCACCGCCAGCGCTGGGAAGAGCTGGTCGTGAGCCTCACCAAGGTGTGGCGCTGAGGAACACAAACCCATGCGGGAACACGAGCTCAAGGTGTGCAAGCAGCTGCTAGTTACCTCGTTGAATGGAATTAGATTTGAATAGATACAAGGCTGCTGGGTTGTAATTGCTACAGCAAGCAAGGCAAGTTAATATAGCACGACCTAACCGTGACACTTAAACACCGCCAATCGTGGTAATATCATGCAACGTGGCGCTTAGTGTAGCTTAAAACTAAGGCATACCATACAGAAATCCTAGGTTGAGCGAGTGCTTTAAAAATGAGATGCAGCTTTTGTTAACTAACAAGCTGAACCGGCTGGAGTATTGCAATAGTGTTGTGCATGTGGCAGAAATTTGGCCAATCTATGCATGCCAACCCATATTAAGGCACGTCTTTAAAACTAATGATGGACTGCCTCGCAGCGTGTCTGCTGCAAATACACTTGTCCTTACAGTGATGATTATTGCATTGAACTACAAATCTCACGGTTGGTGTTGTGCATGTTGCCTTTATTGAAGTCATGTGCATTAGTAACATAACGGATCAAGTCCTCAAAGATCAATGTTGAGAAAGTGCCCCAAGTTTTTAGCCAGGAGAAAGCATTAGCCCTATTCAGTGACATCCAAGAAGGTCGTCGCCGCAACTTGGCAAGGGGGTGGAAAGGAATCATAAATACAAATCAAATGTCAAATCAAGTTAAGAAAGCCTCTGTCATTTATGCTGAACTGAGCAATGGGTTTTATTGGTATTCAGAGAAGTAACTGCAGCGACGAGGACAACGTAGTTTGCATCAAAATAAATTTAAACTTTTACAATGTAAATATCCTCTTATAGTATAGATTATCCTCTTACAGTTCTTTAATATCTGTGAAATGTTTGAATTAATAGAATATTTAAGGAGAGAAATACAAGTATCAGCAATTGACTTACCAGTGCGGGCTGAAGCACAGGTTGAATGGTATCGCCAAGACAAACCCAATAATAACTCATGTTGTATATCTGAAAGATAAGAATAAAACGTATTTAAAGAAGTAAAACAGACTGGAGATAAGCACTTAAAGAGTTAGTAGCTGACGCAGATGTGTGAAAACGCTGTTTGCAGCACACTTGTTAGGTGTGGCATTCTGTAGATGGATGGCTGCGAGGTGGCGGTTATAAATGGCTTTGTAAATGGGACAGCGGGAGGGTTTGAGTACAGCCTCTTAATGGCTCAGCTCGGACATCAACACGAGGGAATGTGCGAGAACTTCTGAACTGCAACCTCAAGTGCTGCTTTAATGGCTGACGTTCGCCGGAACTATCATACCGAGAAGGGGGATTTCAATTTGTGTTTGATAGCACGACGAAATGTTATTTCAGGAAATTCATCGCCAGCTCAGATGTTGCATGAAAGCGTATGATTCTGATCGGAGCCGGAGCACGATGCTCCCGACTACTGCATGTTGAGCTAATCACAAGGGAACAGAAAACAATAACACGCAGTTCAAAGGCAGGAGAAAATAGTACCAACTGTAGTAGATACGAGCAGCTCCAGTGACAGGGGCTCCGGGGCTGTGAACACTCCCCTTGACCTCCGGCGATGCAACAAATGCGGAATGAAAAGGGTGGCTTGCGATTGGCAGGTGAACAATAAAAAGTGAGCAATATATTGAGGGCCGAAGACATGAGTTAGGCGGGACGGGGACAGAGTTAGATGGTATCGGGCGGTCGAAGGCTCTGACCGAGCGTCCTGGGCCCCTGTGCGCTCTTCTGCCGGCCGCTCGATGGGAGCCAAAGGCCATGGTCATTCATCGTCAGCCCCAGGAGGTGGCCTCTGGGATGTGTGAAGGCGGCAATTCATGCACCAATACAAAGCTGGCTAATTTATGGTTTTCATTGTGATGATTCAGACAAATATCAAGTGCGTACAAAGACAGTAATATCGAGCGGCAATGCTTCTCTCGTCTTCAATCATGCCGCCAACACAGTAACGTTAACAAGGCAGTTATAGCACGAATTTCTAACCGTGTTCCGCTTCATTTCCAGACCCCGGGGCTGGCTGGGCACATTGACTAGCATCTATTCATCATGCAGGCTTAGCTTTCCTTGCAGGCATCAGAGAAAGATAAACCCTGACCTTCGCGGCAATTTTCCCAATATTTCCGTATTGTGAAAGACAGAATAAAAAGCCTATTAGAATCGAGCAGGAATAAAGGCTCGCGCGGGGTAGAAACAAGTCAGGTGCCTAAACACTATGTGACCTGCTTAGCTTAGCCGTACGAGTAGACACGGTGATAAGCCCGCAGGTTCACCCTCCTGCCACCGATTTTTGTGACAAGGGATAAAAATCTGCCACCAACAAGGGACTGAAGGCTTACCGCCGATGGCAGATTGCTCGAGAAGCATCATGATCTCGGCAGCCTGCAATAGGCTTCATGTGACATCACTCACCAATTTTTTTCACTCAAATTAAATGAAATACTTGCCGTGAGCCGGCCATGAAGATAAATGCGCATCTATTACTGATCGTATCAGCCACGGGATTGTAAAAGTAAGGACCGCATCTGACCAGAATACAATGCATAATTTTGATTGAGCACAGAGCACCGTGGACAAATGTAATTTTGCTGTCTTGAATTCTTTGAAGTAGCAATTTCCTAAAGCTGCGGAGGTTTTGTCAAGGGGACAAATAAAACCTAAAGATGCAAACAGGTTATTTCTATATGTCCTTATCTCAACCTCGAGGCGAGGACCTATCTTGAGTCCAATTTCGGCAGAGACAAAGCGACTGGCGAATTCAACAAGTTTCATACTATCAGAAGAGAATCACCCCGCCCATCTCCAACAACTCGCAGCTCAAACTTGACCCACGTGTCACTCTACAGCTTCATTTTTCTACAATGTAATGCACTTGTGACATTAGCGGTAATGTGAAAATGCAGCAAACATTACACTGGGGAACACAGGCCCCGACAAAGGAACGAACCAACATTTTGGAATGAAACATTTCAATCTGATGATAGCCCCGCTATAATAAAACAACGGAAACTGTGAACCCAGGATCCCAAATGTCTTTGTTCAGTTCGAGTGGAATTCTCTTTTCCGAGCATCACTATTACATCCATCCCTACGGGGCAATATATCCTAAACAACGTTTTCTGTGAAAACCGACATACACGAGTCCAAGAGTCTTACTTATAAAGTAGAGCAGGGAGAAGAGCTGCACTTTAAGGCCCTTTCTGCATGAAACAATTGATCGCTCGGGGGCTAGTTAAGCATAAAATAAAAAGTACAAATGGTAAAATGCTATGTGTGCACGGCGTTGCCGACAGAAACATGCACATACGTATGTATAAATGTTCCTGTACGATGCCGTAAACTTTATTCCCAGTGCACACGCTGGAGATGAGGAGATTTTGAATGCAATAGGCGGAATGATCTCAGTAGTCATTATCCGACGCTTTGAGCAAAGGGAATATAAAAGCAATGAGTAATAAAGGCTCGGGAGGTATACGAGCAAGTGCTTGGGAATACTAAAAGAGTTGCCAACTCGGCCAAAGTGTAGCGCGCCGTTGATAAATGTCGCTCCAAGCTATGGAAACTAATAAAATTTTAAACTTTCATGCAACTTTCCGCCGTTGACCTTGATAAACACGCGGAGATTACAAAATTGTACTTTTATCGAGCGTTGAGTGTGAACTAATACACAGGAACCAAGTGGAAGCAACCGGTGACTCCAGCACCGCTACCCAGCAGCAAGCTGTTTACTAACGCGGGATATAAGTAAACTGGTGATCGATGAAAGAGACATCTGAGTAAATAATGACGCATTAGAGGCAGACAACAAGTCTGGCAGGTGATTCTGGCGACGTGACGAAACCTGAGCTCAGGTGAAGCAACAGGGTGCCTGCATCTGCCAGCGTCTCAAGGTCCGGGTGAAACCTCCGAAAACGCCGGTCTGGGTTTAAGCTTTGAGGTTGGCATGTGAGTTGATAGTATCTACCAACGTGGACACAATTCAATGTCCCCTGTGAAATTCCTATGCTATATCAGGGCTTCAAATGTCAAATAACTATCAGTCTGTCATTCACAATCACCGTCGTCTTTTCCCAATAGGAAATTCGGCGAGAACTAGGATCAATTTCAGAGAAAAGGCCCACCATGAAATCGGAACCCTTTGAAGCTTAAGTTTTCCCATGGCAAGTGGGATAAACAGTTTGGGAATCAGTAATACTAAACGTGGGCATGCAAATGGCGCCGGATTAATCAATGGTCTTGGCATATAACCAGCTAATGAAAAGAAACGTCTGCAAAACAACATGACAACACCAACGAGTGATACAAGGTGTTATGTCCCATTTAAATAATTTAACAATGACAATAACAACAACATGTCGCAATCGGCTACAAAATAATCAACCTAATGGGTACCAATTCTATTCTTCTTCAAGAGGGTAAGGGAAAGAGGAGTGTAAACATGTAAACAATGGCATTACTGATATATCAATGAATGAGTATCGATAGTTCTTGGCCAAGGATAACGTAAGCGATGCTGTCAGCACTTATTGTACGCCCCTTGGCACACAAATATACGCATACTACTAGGGTACATAATGGTAAAAGAGCAAAGCATATCCATATCCTTCGAGCCATTCCTCAATTACTGACACATATTTCCCATTATCACGAGTTGACAGTGGCACGCAAGCTCTCGAGAGCATCTTTCTGTCATGGAACTGAAGATTATATTAACAAAAGGTATTGCTGAACTACATGCACAATATTTATTATTCTCGCAGTAGAATTCACAAGTGCGCAGAAATTGTGACTTTAAAATACGAAAGCTGTACATATTTGAACAAAATCAGCGTAGAAGATGGCAAAAAGAGACAAAGAGTAAGCGTGTCTGGAAATATAATCGTAATTCATTTTAAGAATGATTACGAGCAAGGCATCATCCCCGTAACATGCAATCTGAATTTAACGGACTTCACATCCTTTGTGAATACTGATGTGAGTGGTGTTCAGGCATCTAAACATCCCCGTTTCGTCTCTATTTAAATGCAGTGATTGTCACAAGTGGCTCGTTAAGTGGCTCTTTATAACCTGAATGCCACGCCAGAATGTTATAATATTAACCAGCCGAATGGCAATTAATCATCCGAAGGTACTATACCATAAGGCTTACCACTCAGACATATCCATCATCAGCTGTGACAGCCCGCTAGCCCTCCGCAGTCATTCTATAATACCAATCAAACACGGCTCGAGAGGAAAGCATAAACCCACCTTGGACAGAACCAGAAAAATGTGTGCCGGAAGGTATGAGGGAAGCTGGCCAGGATACTGACAGGGTGACTGCCGACATGGGAAAGGTGCGTTGTCACATAACTTAATGCTTCATATCAGGGAGGCTGGCCATGCCAGAAGGAGCCACGGTTGTCGGGGCAGCAGGCAGCGGGAGCAAGGCCACGGCAACCATTAACAAGCAGTCGCCGACACCGAGTCCTACTAATCACGGATGTCTTGTCCAGAGAATAACGACTGGACTGCTCCATAATTGCAATTGTTCCAGAGAGACAAGATCGCAATTTTAATGCATATTCAATGACGAACGTCCGACTACATGTAATTTATCTCCCCTGTAAGAATTAGACAGGGGATTCACGATTCTGACTCGTCCATCTACACAGCTTACGTTTAAAATGACCAAGAGAGGCAAGAGGAACCTGTAAGCCCATTTGACGCAGAATTCGGGAGTATTTTATTTCTTTCGAGATGACCGTCTAGACTATTGATAAGAAAAAAAACTGCGAGAGTCGGTGGAGTCGTGAAGCCCGTGTGACAAGACAGGAACTGCACAGGTAAGCAAGGATGAAGGTTCCAGGAAATGGCAGGAAATCATCAGTCTGAATGAGATGCCGAGGATAGGCCATTTCCCGGCACAACTACTAGCTGCCTCTCGTAACTGTGAGTCGGGCAGAAAGCCGGAGAGAAAGCCAGGGGGAGTGAGGCCTGGGCTGAGCGAGCATACAGACGCCGGATCATGTCCTGAATATCTCAAGCACGAATAATGAATTGTTTCTGGAGAGGACGGGGTCAACATTAGTGACCACTGTATCAGTAAATTCACATTCATACGGATTCCACTTAAGTCATCCAATTAAATTGATCTCCTACAGAAATGGAATATCTTACTGAATAGACGATGAGAAGCAAACCTTAACAAATCGTGTGGAAACGCGACAAAGAAATGCAAACGGTGATAAGTTATGAAAGTGAACTTCAACGATCTGAGTGAATATATATTGCAAGGACAATTTGGCCAGGATGAGACATTAACAAGGGAGGGGGGGTTCTTTATTACGCAGTGCTTGTCATGTGTGCATTTAGCCAGGCATTTACAAGGAATTAACAAATACTGAGAAAGGCATGAAGGGGACAGATTATCATTAATCACTGGCGAAATGCTTTCCTCGTACATTTTATATCTATGATGTTATAAACCATGCCAAAGTCGTGGGCTGAGCCCAGGCAGATCACCACAAGGTAGAATAACGAGGCAGGAATCGAAAATGAGAAACTAATCAGTTCTGTGATAGATAGCAACAAAATAAATGACATAACAATGACAGGCATAGACAGTTGCGATGTGTGCATTCAATACTGGCGCTGGTAAAGTGTTTTCGCACAACTTGCCGAAATGATTGTTCTAAATGCATGAGCATGTCAGGTGTAATTCTGTCAATATCCCACATTTACTCAGTAAACACATGAAAATGTGAGCTGTCCATATTCATAATGTGTAATATTCAGTGGTGGAGGGCAGAGCTCTCTCCCGCTCTTCTTCACCCGAGTAAATATGACACCGATCACCACATTTAGATATAAGTCATTCAGCCAAAGTATCCAATTATTGCGTTTCTGCCCGGCACACAATAGCGGCGTAATTTATAAGTATTGACCGCAGTGATCGTGCTAACCTTGTACAAATGAGGCGACATAAAAACAGAGAAAAGCTAATTGATACCGGGCGCAGTCGGATATATACAAGACAAAACCCGTCGTGATAACAATAGAATCACAGGAAAATCCATACCACTCGCAAATGCCACATACCTATGTTCTCTCGGCTGTGAATTTATCTTACAACAGCCAGCATCCGAATTCAGCAGGGGAGAGTAATATTTTCCAAACACTAATTGGAGGGAATCTTTTTATGGACAGGTGATCAATTCCGTGTAATAATGACAGCGCGGTTCGGATACATTAACCTGCCGCGCAATCTTCCATCGATCTAAATCATCAGCAAACATTTGAGATCCATCCAATATGGATCTTTGTGATTTTTGCTGCCAAACAACAGGAATCATAATCAGTTTTCCAGGAGCGTGCGATTCCCTGGAGTGGCCTAAACCATGCCGCTCTGGCCATGCAAGAGAAGCACTTGCTCCATCTGTGTGATCAAAGTGCCTGAGCAAACTCTGTGAGCATATATGGCCTAGAAATACAATTTTTTCCTACAACCAATCTGCTTCGATAACCATGACTGTATCAATCAGTAACATGCCAGTGTAAAACAGTGGCATCTTTCACAAAAGAGTGCTTTTGTTTTTATCTAGCCGTGACTCTGGGTACAAATGATCTAATTCTCAAACCTGGAATCGCTAAAAGGCACCACAGGCATTTCTGGGAGATATTTTTTCTCTGTGAGTGGGACCAAAGATCGAGCTATTCCTATAAGCACCTGCGAACACATCTATCATGATGAAGCTCGTACGTTAGGGGTTTAATATCACCAATTTTCTGCAGCAGTGTCATCAATTACATCTTTTCTCATATCACCACCATCGGTTATCCGCAGACAATACCAGATAAAGTATACAATAGGAGGCACAATGGAGGTGTTAAGTCATCTTGTCACCCCCTCCTATCTGTCGCCCACTCAATGTTGTCGCCGTAATATATCAATGCATTACAAGATTTTATGCCTCCTCGTTCCTATGATCCACTTTCAGATAATACAAATTGGCCAGGCACCAGCACCGAGTTGTAATTCCTCCCGCGCCCCTACAGTCTCCCATTAATAAACCTTCACCCTCCTCCGGAATTCGAGAAACATTACTTGACCAATCATCCAAACCTAATGGAAAATGAGTCGAGTTTACATGAGGGTACTAACAACAAGATCGGCTAAATCCCGGTATCAAACTGGATCCTTGAATTACCTTGACGACCGTCATTAATTCATTAAAGGTATTATCTGCACTAACCGGGGCAGGGAAATTCGTCAAATTTACTAAGATCATCAGATGTGATTAGTTATGGTATATCTCTCGGAACTAGTTTCATTCCACAGTGATTAGGCAGCGTCTCTTTCAATGTCCTGCCCATGAGCACTGTAGGTCATCAACAGCTCATGCCCATCAATTGCACTAACTCCCTCCCTTATTGCTGCCACGCCGCTGCTCTTCACAGTAAAGAAGGCATGCACTAGAGTCTAAGCACACAGTCTAACGGGTCATCTGCACCATAAATTGCCAGACTATCTGGTCACTAACTTAACGATCCGATATAGACAACTTCACTTTATGACATTCGAAGCATTTGAGGCTTGGGCGGCATAATTATGAGAGATGCAAATAAGATACAATACATGATGTAGGCAACGAGAATCGAGTAGGATGTGCCATGTAGCCGCTGGTCTGGTCATCTTTTATTAGATCTCAGACATATCATGTTCTTTCTTATGCATCTCTTTGGCTCCTTTTTGGATTGGAAAGCCTCAGTTAGGATGCCCCAGAGTGACTTTAAGCAGCTAAAGTGCCGGTGAAGGACACTTGGTGTGCCACTCTTCATGGCTATTTGTGGCCCACTGATATATAGATGACACCTATAAAGATGCATGTGCATTGATAAGAAGTTCCCATCGTCTCGCTCTTGTCTATTTGTTCCCCTACTGAACGCTGAAATTTATTCATTGCTTCGGAGGATTCATATACGGAGCCTGGTAAGACACCTGAGACGTCAGTAAAACTAGTAAAATTCGTTAAATATCTACTCCTTCACAAACAAAACACCTAGGGCGAGAGGGATGAGCTGAAAAAACACTTTCTCTGATACATGAAGGAGTCGTGAGATACCCTCAAAGTGGAGTGACCGAGAATCACATCAAAGCATCTTTCACTCAACTCCACAGAGTGCTGAACTAAATCCAAGTGCGGCAACGAATTAAGCAATTGACTTGAATGATGAGTGGTTGAGCCACAAAATTCCCAATTTGACTTTCCACTCACAATACACCTGGCAAAAAGCTCATGCTACAGGCCAATAGATGAAATAAGTCTACTCAGCCCTGTGCTTGCCGGGCCGAGCTGTGGATTAGGGCAGGTATGAGGATGAAAGCGTCCCATTTACAGCTTGCTTCTCTGGGCCTGCCCTGAATAGCGCATCATATAAAGTAATGAGTATTAGTATGGGAGTGGGATTGCTGTAGATCACACCAGAAAGCAGCTGAAAAGCTTAGGGGAGCAACGACTTAAATTCAAGTAACCTTCAAGATGCTGCCGAAGACAGTCATGACCTTAAACATGCCTGAAGCTTGGACAGTTTGATGCCTGAGTGTGTGCCTGAGCCAGCAGCCATGAGAAGGCCCTGGCCATGCTGCTAGGTGAGACGGATGGGAGAAGGCATTTCTTGCAGAGCATTGTTACACCAATCAATAGCTGGGTGTCTGAGTGCCTCCTGATAGCCATCACAATCAATACTAGCAACAGGATGCCTCACCGTCATACCCACAACCACAGCACAAGGACGAACCCTCCTGCATCGCAACATTCCCAATTTATTCAACCCAACAAAGTCCCTTTTGTCCCCATGAATCCAAGTGTATTATAGTCAATTCTCAAATGGAAATGCTCAAAACTTAATGCACTTCCCAATACATTTAGCAGTGATGGGAGGAACTGATACAGAATTCTTGAGCTATCGTTCAGTATAAGGGTACCGAAGCCTATAACGGTCGTTGTCTTTGTTTTGACTTCAAATAAGTTTGACTATAGCTGTTCAACGTGACAAGGACTATTTCAGGATCAGAGTAACGATTCATAGTCGATACTGCGACGAGAGGGCTTTAAGTAAGTAATCACATAAGATACAGCAAATGTTCTTCTCAATGTCATTTATTGTGTTCATCTCGTATGAGGCTATTTACTTTTATAGTAGACGACGATTAAGCACGCTAGAATATATCTCACGACTGCTATACATGAAACACCAATTAAATACTAAATTACTCGGGAGGAGCTCTAATGCTTTACAGGGGGCAGCACTAGCTTACACTACTTGTCCTATCTGTTTCACAATGCGATGCCTCCAAAGGCGTAGTCGACCTGACAAAACGCACTGGTACCAATATTTGTTCATTTTAGATGAAATGCGCTAAAACATTGTTTGACATAAACACATCCCCATAAAACACAGGTTGACACCTTATAGGTGTAACAAGGGCTTGTACGTTCAAGAAAATTCGAAACAGTATGGGAACAAGCTAAATAGGAATACTCCTATACCGGTACTTTCTTCACGAATATATTTTCAAGTGCTTGCTAGCAGGAGAGCTGTGAAAGAAGCTAAGTGCACTGTCACACAGTTTCATCATTTTCCTACATGCAGGATCCGAGACTGGCATTCGCCACCCGATGCATCTCCCTAATAGCGTACATTAACACCTCTCTTGCTAGTTCTTATTAAAAATTAACAAAGGTGAGGCAGCATTCAGTCCCTCCAAACAATGTTGTGGCTCACTGGGGACTTCTGTGGCCCTAATGGATTCTATCATTAGTGACTGTTACAGGCTAGAACATAATGGCGATACGAAGGTCTTCTTTCCCGGTGAAAAACATAAAACTGCACGTGGACTTTCATAAACGAGTGTCTTCTTCAATTCTTAACTACAACATGTACATAATACGCCAAAGTAGCATATGTATAGTCTTCTGAGCTGACCATTTTAGTTCCATTGAAGCGGATTATACCACTCTGTCTATTGGCGGGAGGGCTATTGCAGGCCAGCGAGGGCGGGGAACCCTCTCTTACTACCAACACCAACACCTCGAGGGACCACAAATCGTGCTGACAACGAGTCTAGGGGGCGTCAAGAGGCAATGTGTATACAGATAATGCCCAGTAATATCTGTTCACTCTATATGTAATTTGATTATTCCTTGGCTATAATATCTAGACACACGGAGCAATAGCCCTCCATCAGACAGAACGACAATATCCAATTTTATCCAGAATTGAAAGTGGGGGATCTAACATAAAAGCACGACTTATGGCCTACAGGTGCCTTTGTAGTCAAATATAAACTAACGTTGGGGTCATCGAGCTAATCCCCGTCAATACGTCTTTCCGTCGGTAATCCTTTGTAACAGATTGACCACTCTAATCAATTATAGCAATAGAAAAGCTATGTTTTATTAATGCGTGCATGTGAAGTCCTTTGATTGCTCGTGGATTGAATAACCCGATTCAGCGACGCTATTTCCTGTGCCGAGTCGCAGCCTGGATAAGGCGAGGGCGTCAGCTTCCGCGTCGGCATACCTTTAATGTCTCCTTCTATCCATCAGCCGCCGAGGCTGTGTTTACAGCACATGCTTCTTGTACAGTGTACCTACTCTACTCCATACAGGCAGTTCAGCAAGGCCTCACCTAGGAGTGTCACCAGTCTTCCTTGTAGCCAAATTTATAAGCTTTCTGCTTCTGCTCGGAGCAGATTTTTAAGGAACAGTAGTGGTCCATTTCTTAACACTAGGTAACTAATGAGCATGATTCGGGGAGTACAAAAACTAAAGGAAGCACAATCGAGTCAATGCCTTAGTCAAGTAAATTCCCTAAACGCCCAGCCTATTCACATGTAGATACCAACTGGCCGTGCAAGGCGGCTGCACAAAGGGCTTTGTAGAGAACTTATCTAGATCCAGCAGGGGACACGGGGTGTATTTGGTGTATTCATTGGAGCTCCAATCAATCACCGAAGGTTACTCAGGGGGGCCCCACCCGAGACCACCTTGTGAGTATGATGGATGGAAGGGTTAGTCCGCACCATCAATACACCTTGTTCTGTCCCCTATGGCAGCAATTACTAGTAATACCTGCAGGCTGGGCATAAAAGCTTCAACCCCAAGTGGCTCACACTGCTCTTGTAATACCTGACACCAGGGTCATTTTTTGTACAGAACGGATTTAGATATCTTTTGTTCCATCGAGCAGAACAGATTCTCACCGAGCGTGCATTCCCTGTTCAGCCAGGAGAGCACGGCGATTAATGCCGGCCACACTACAAGAGCAGTACCAGGCGATTACATCTCATTTTCTCTGCCTATGACAAACTCGGCAGCAGTGAGCAGGTCTGATTGGAGACTGATAAGATGCTCCGTTCCGAGAAATCCGATGAAAGATTCACAACACACCAATGGAGTAATTAACGATGATGACCGACTTGTGTTTCGAAAACTGAAGACTTTCTACCGTGTGGTGTCTACCGAAGTGGGACGTTCCTGTCTTGGGCAGTCTTGCCCCACTCGGGTTAGGAGATACGAGTACAACGCCCTGGGATGGACCCATTGCACCCTCAGGCAAACCGTGACCCTTGCCATCCCCCAAGAGTTGGCGGTTTTATAAGCTGCTCATGTGCACTCATTGTCGGCTGATGCAATGCCCCAACTCCTCACGAAATACGGGGATGAGAGGAAGAATGACAGTGTGAATGTCAACGCAGCGACAACAAAGCTGCATAGCAGGTGCTTTCAACGTGATGGCTGTCTTTACAACTTCCCCTATCTCTCCCAAAGCTCTGTAAACCCAAGATTGATAATGTCAGCCAATCTCAATCATTCTGCTACCTATTCCTACAGACGGCAAAACTTGCTCTTGAGGAATGAAAATTGAGTTAGGTATTGCCCAAATGTCACGCCGGTGACCTCATCAAGCAGAAAATAAACGCTCGGATAAGGTAAAAAAATTGACTCTTATAATCAAATATTCTCCTTTACTTTCTTCACATGAGCCCCAGAAAAGTGTCCGTTTCTTGGGTCGCTTAGTAATCAGTGATAGCCACAAGAAAGCAATATGACGGTGTCAAAACAGTTATTTTAGGCAAATTGTGTCTAAATCTCGTACGGTCGAACCACTTCTTAAAATTCCTCTCAGATGCATAACGTGGCACTATCACCGTAATGTAGGTGATTAAAATGACAATAACTTAATTACGATACAATAGAAAGTAACTTAGTTAAATTTCTGCGCCGAGAAGCTTTACCGCTGCTCCTCGGCCGCTGAACTTTATATATGTTTTAAAGCCCAAACGATCTAAGTTGAAAACAGTTTCAGCCTTAAGGTTCGGTGTATAGTCAAAGAGGCTCCTTCGGAGGTTGCTGCCCTCATCTGAAAGGATTAATGTCTCCTTGTGATTGCCGAGGTTTACTTTATACCCCCGAATTCTCTGCTTGGTCAACGAGATGTAAAATGTAAATTGTGGTCATCGGCATCCATCCATCAGAGGATACAGGAGCCGTTTCAAAGACCTTGTCCTGGCACGGTACCATCAGTCTCTTTGTATCAAATCTTATTCTTAACATACGAATAATCTGCAAGTCAATGAATCTAACTAAGAATACAATGCAGCTACCGATAAACCAAGGTATTTCTTCACGGAGCAAGTTGTGTATAATATACCGGTACATAGGAATGAAGACAGTCTAACCATAAAGCTTTACTCAAGATAACGTATGAAATAAAACTGGTTCCTTGACTGACAAATTAAAGCGTGGCACAAACATCACTCTTGTGGCTAGTTAAATTAGAGGTTTTAAAAAATATACAAGAAAACTTTCTTAAGCCGAAGCTCTTTGACTCTGTTTAACCGAAGCAAAATTCAGCGTTGGCCCAGCAACGGGTCAACTAAATGACAGAAACTTTAGCTTCACTTGATAGGGAAAGTGAGCGGCATCCTCCAGCGCTAGCACAGTCGCATTCTGCCAGCAATGTTTACCGATTCCACACACAATGTAACTATATTTCATCGTTTTCGACCCCCATTACAGCTTTTCAGCAAAATTGTCAGGAGAACACACGATGGCGGCAGAAGTTCAACAGGATGTTAGGCTGGATGAGGGACATGTACGAACAGGGCATATCAGTTTAGACTTGATTTGGAGTCCCATGGCATTTGGAGACAAGCCCTTGACTACCAAGGACCCATATCGCGATAACTTTGCCACAATGGAAACAAAAGGTTATACACATGCTTGCAAGTAATATTTCAAACCTTTCAAAAATTCCAATTGAGCGCCCTAACGTAATCTTCAATTATTTACAACGGTGACATTTCTGTGCAAGCGGCCTTACTCGACCTGAAGGTCCTGATGTTTATAAAAACATTGGAGGCACAGTAACAATAGTTGAGCAAGAACGAGGAAGTAACAACCCTGAGCACCTTGATCACCTATCTGACATTTTGTAGCCATTCACATTCCCACATTGACATTTCGTAGAAAGGAGCTCATTTCAAATGGAGACAAGTGTGATGGATTGCCTTTCCAATACTTTGAAATCGCTCTGAACAAGCATACTGGCAAACTTCACTAGATTCTTCTCCAAACGAGATCCCTTTCCCTCATAATGGATAGTGCTAGCGATCTGTTTAAAGGTGGCCGAAGCATGACGAGCGAGCCATAATATAATGACACACGATTACATCGAGACTGAAAATGTCACAGAAATCATACATCTCGGTAAAACACAGATAGCAGATTGATATTATGATACGGAACATATATGCAATCAAAATAATATGCCTATAAATTCAGAAAAGATATACTGCATATCAGATACCGCGTGCGATATGTGCACTCACCTTTAGTTTTGAAGTTCAAGTACACAAATTATCAACTCTAAACGTCAATGTTGGTTAATCTCAATTAGATCCATAAATGCGAGTATATTTTCAGATCTACGTTCGTTGGCGACAGAATATTACATCGATTGATGTGAACATCTATCCAGACAGGGAGGTAGAGAAACCACATGACTTCATGGCTTATTAAAGTTGGACATTTTTATTATTGCACAGATACTCGAAAGAAGGAAAGCGACTTTAATAAGAAGGTTGTCTGGAGCCAGACTCAGGTATTCCCTCACCTTTACAACCATCTGTGAAGATAAAACACTTATCTATTGCACGATACCTGAAATATTGTTTGATAATATGTACAGTACACAAGTTACAACTGACTTTCTCATATTGAACATACGTCATAAGTCCAACATGACAGTATAACTTTACAGCATAGATAGGTCAGTGAATACTAGTAT
>JAXGGS010266621.1:2063-12894 GCA_035585475.1 Armandia brevis | reverse complement strand
CACTAATGGTCATTCTCTCCCTAACGACAAGGATGATCACCTACCTCGTGGCGCAACGGAACGGGAAGGAGGCTCTGCTGCTCACAGCGTGCTGAGTTAGGTATTGGCCACGATCAATGATGTTGACTTGGGAAATACAGGCCATGAAGGAGATAATGAGGTGGTTGTGTTAATAATAAATATTCCTTCAGTGGGTGCAGATGCTTTGGGGGAGGCGCGTCTCCGGCTGATAATCCCAAACACTCAATATTCAATGACTCTCCATAGCTAAAACCGTTCTGCTAGATATGATATGACCAAATGGATCTTCACAGTTGAAACGGGATCGAAACTGTGTTAGTCACTGACTTACATGTACAGTGTACATGAAGAATCCCACGGCTCCTCTGCTGATATTTACTGCCTCTCGGATTCAACGCCTCGTAAGGGCACTGAAATCAATGCAGTTCAATTCAAGGCAAACGGTTGGCTTCTGCGTTGTAACGAAGGTTACTAAAGTAGTTTGAAGAGATTGAATGCGTGGTTGCAGCTCATCCAAGGAATACCGGTAAAATAGAACATACGTAGACCAACGTAATAATCCGCTGGGTCACAGACCAATAAAGCACGCGTATCATGCTACGTATGTGCCATTTAATATACGTCAGTCTATAGAAGAAGTGTATCGGAATTGATGGGTAAGAGAAGGTGCATTTCTGTGCACTTTTACCAGCGGCTAAACAAATTATGTGGTATATAAACAATCATGTATCTCAAGCTTATAAATGTTTTCTCGACTCTTGGTGTATTATGCATACCACAAGCCACAAATTATCAAAGCTGGTATGAGTAATAAAACATTATAAATATTACAGTAACATAAGCAATAACGGGTGGCGGAATTAAACTACACGTAAATACAAAGTACTTCAAAGTTGTTGGACCAAGGGTTAGCGGAATTTCCTAAATTACCCAAATTACCCCCGGTACTGGTTATCTTACATGCCTTTAAGTGCCGCGCAAAATATATTTCAACAGTAAACAAGTACAATTCTGGACACCTGACACGATAATGGGGTACCAATTCCCTGGACTGGACAATGTAACATGAATGGTACATACACATCGTGAAGGCTTGGACAGAGTATTCTTCTTTAGAAGTAAGTGTACGGTATAAAACAATAACTACAGCCGACCAGCTGTTGTGAAGATAGTAATTTTGGGTTTGATATCAACCCCTCCCCATTAATATACCGGGAATACCGGTAACCCTTATTGCCCGGTAACGCCAACACCGCAAACCCTTGACCTCACCCCAACCCCCATAAACAGGTAAGAAAATATAAAAAGTGATGTTGTCTCCGGGACCACAAACAGCTCTAGGGGTATCAAAAACCAGAAGCCAGAGACAACATTAGAGTAAGAACCCAAAATCAGAGATTATGGGTTAGAAAAAAATGACTCGGCGAATTTTTATATACCGGTAGATTAAATTGATAAATAGCCTTGTTAACAGGTGATTGAGCGGAAGTGAATCGCATTCATAAAAAGTACTGGTAATTTAAAACCGAATGTCCCTGAAAACACCTTTCTAGTCCATGCATAGCGGTATGTATTGGATATTGAAATACATTTGTACTTAAAACAGAACAGGTTCGATATCAAGGTAGACAAGAGAATTTGAGCATCACCTACCTTAAAATCATAGTTTAAGTTGTTTGGACCACTTCAAGATTGTTGATTCGGTTTGTCGAGACACCTCAGCCAACTGGAACAGACAAAACAAAAAATAAGTCAATCGGATCACGCGAAACTTCAGCATGCTCTGGAAATGGCACGTTATTACAACGTACCAGAACGTATAATCATCAGCAATAACAGCATAGTATGATTCTGAGCTGAACTTCATAGGTTGTGTTAATGCGAAAAAGCTTTCATAATAAATCTTTATACAATTTAAGGGATGTTATCGTTTAGCGAATGATGAAAAATTTGAGAAGCTAAGAATAATAAAATAGCACCTGTTTTACCAAGTCAGCATTCATAACACAAATTTTGGATGAATGAACTAACAAAGAACATTGGGATATTGCTGACTTATTCACAGTGGGCGCTCAATCCTTGTTACATTTTTCTCTTTTTTTACACGTCTGCTTACCGGCGTAAATGTAGGAAGTGCTAGGATATACACAAGTCTCCGATAACACCCAGGGCTGACAGTTCATGATCTGTGCTGGACTTGTTGGGAAGATATTGATTTCACTAGTACACAGAAACACATGAGCAACTTTGAACAGCAATGAAGCTGTTCAGCTGCTTTCCTCTAGAGGGGCCTTCTCTCGCCACTGGTGAGAATAAACTAACATCTTCCAGCTTGTTCAGCTGTGTGTGGAGTTTATTATTTAGACTTGGCTGAAATGCTATGAAAATGTGTTTTCGTAAAACAAGAAATATTAATTAGCGCACCTTATTCTGCAGTCATTCTGAAAGAGAAACTAATATTAGCGGAGTCCACTACGGACCTAGGAGACTGTGGGAGCCCTCTTATATGATTAATATTGAATGTATACCTACCATACTTACTAGGATGTGGACATACATTCAATTATATGTAAGAACAAAATCTTACCAGTTTTACTATCAACTTCAATGACCTCACACTTTGCAAATTTTAAAACATGAATAACAAAAAGGCTCACCCAACGTTCCCATCGACTCATATAATTAATCATTTGACATAGATCACAATATTGGAAGCGGACAGGGCAATAAGTTATATTATAAATATAATTTCATGAAAATAATCTAACTTCGAAAAAGTAAACATACTCCCGCATCCAGTGAATCAATAAGACAATCTTGTCTCAATGTCAGTCGCTAATTATTGCAGTGGAAAGAATTACAAAATGTGCCACCTACTTTTTCATATATTTTGGGATTAAGTCCTTGGAAAATAAAACTTGAAAGTGATTACCATTTGATACCTCCATAAACTTGGAATTCAGACTCAACTTCACACTATTTTGTGAGCAAGTGATGCAGCCAAACTAAGCCAACTCTTATTGGTCATACACAAACAATTCGCCAAACATTACACCATTCAGGGTCACATACATATCTTCATCCATGGACACATTTGTACACCCAATGACTATTTCATTCACTCCCATACTCACGCAAAGGGTCAAATATTGTCCAACTGGACAACTTACCCTTCCCATACACATCCTCTTGTTCATAGCCATGAGGGCAGCTTGGGCAGCGCTGTGCTCAGCGAACTCCACGAAGGCATAGGGGTCATTTCCAGGCTTAAAATAAATAGAATTCAACACAATAAGATCTAAAACACCCTGTTATTAATTACATTGAAATAATCGAGCTCAGGACTTATGAAGAATTCCTGGCCAAAGAAAAATGCCAATTCAATGACGAAAAGATATTAAACCCAGCCGTTCCCCGTGTGTAACTATATTGGCGGGCAATATAGGAACGTGTGGATTGTGTTTGCGGTACCCAATATTACGTTTAGTCGGTATATTGTTAATATTTGTATGATTCGAAGGTAATTCTTTAGTCGGTCAGTCGTTGATTGTTCATTTCAAATGAGTTTGCCAGTTGACAATAACACTTGATTCAAATGCAGCTTCGCCAATGACGTGTGATACACAATGGCGATTAGAGCAGCTCTATTCTTACTAAGTGTCAGTGTCAACAGACAATCATTCCAGCGTTGTTTTCTGGCCAAACTGAAACTTCGATAGTCTACAAATAATTAAAATGCATTTTGAACACACACACAAATGTAAATGTATACAAGCAACAAGTACTTAAGAACAAAATGTTATTGGGTACCGCAACCCTATCCTACACACTTTGTTTTTCATGAACATCGCAGCAATATAATGGAATACAATATAAGAAAGAAAGTATTTGTCGCACAAAGAAAGTGCCTGACTTTAAGCCAAAAAAGTATGTTAGTCAAAAGAATGGATATTCAAAATGTCGTGATATCTAATTTGTTTTCCATGATTTTAAATTGAAATAAAACAAATTATAGGTATCCGCCGTGGCATTGAATATACCTCATGGATGATTTTACATCCTTTGCATGATCCGATGGACCCAAAGAGGGCAAGGATGAGTTCCTCTGTCACTGATTGGTCAAGGTTGCCGACGTACCTGCAATATAAGCACCGGTATGACATTGACAGGCATTCAGTGCGACATATAGATCTAGTGAGTATATATTTAGAAACTCTATATAGCATAGTGACATGGAAAAATATGTACGCCGAAAAGTTCGTTTTCAAATGACAGAGAAAGTGGCGGAAGCATAACCCTCAAAAAACGCGAGACAACGTAGGCTTGTATACAATGCAATAGGCTTATATGCCAACAGAATATTTTGAACTCTCGTCTGTCGGCACAAAATTTGGTTATTTAGCGATGAAAAACATGAACGATACTTACAGAGTACGTGGTTGAGCTTCGTCGCATCCACTCTGAAAAAATAGGACAACGTAAAAACACTATTACATAGGTATAAATCGAATAATTAAAAGAAATTTACTACCTTATTGTAAGCCATGGTGGAGTTTCGGTAAGGAGGAAGTACATGTGCGCTTGCGTGCGCACCTGTTTTATTGACGCAAAAGAAAAAAGTACTTTAAGACGGAAAAGGCAAAATTTGAAATTCCTGGTTGTTTCCGAGAAAGCACAAGCCACATGATATTCAGTATCCAAAGCCATAATTTGTTAACGTTATTTCCAATATTAATCTTTGAGTAACTTCCACTTTTTAAACAAAGTAAAACTGTAGACCAAATACAGTGTTATACTACTAAACGAGTGGACTCACAATACCTGATGACGTACTTCACACAAGGAATCCACCGTGTTGAAAATTATCCAACGTTAGTGTTTTTCTTTGTCGTTTGAGGAAACTTCTTTCATGCATGCCCCATGAATTAGTTCAGAAACTGATCTACCGTTATACACTATGGTGATTTTAGTATGCCCTTATAGATGTCCGCCCATAATCTTTCATAAACTTCAAGGATATTCACATTCTCCTGTACGCTGAGAATCATACATGTTACTCGGTAGACTGTGTCAGCTCCATTGGCACCTCGAGCAACCCGCAAGAAATAGGCTGGCAGATGATAGTGGTTGAGAAAGGACCCCTACTTTTGTTGAGGGAAGGATTATATTTTAAACGGATGGTGTATTACCATATTCGGGCAATTATGTGTCCCCTAGGCCCCCGGGCCCATTCCCCTACCTGTTACTTTCATCACTTGCTCATCACTGTATCAGTAGAGCCTGAACATGAAGATTATTGCTTAAGATTAGGGAATATCGTCCATGAACCCAGAGTGCTGACAACATTTTTGGAAACTTGCTTTATTCCTCTTCTTAATATCTCTGAAAACATCATATATATACGATAAGCACTCGCATAACGGGGGAGGGCTTTAATTAAATAGTTTATTCTTCTGACTCAGATTGTTTTCATTTGTATCGTAGGTCTGCACAAATGTCTCCATGATCAACAGTAGAAAACAACCCTGGATCTATACGTAGAAAACCGATTTCTTAACAAAGAAGAGAGTGAGTTTGTGCAACTGGTGACAGCCGATGTTGCATACTTTCTTGAAAGGGCAGAACTACGGACGTGCGTGTATTATACATATGATTAATGACTTTGGGTTACCAATTAAAATCGCCACGTCTGAAATGACATCCTGACCATTTTTACGTGTTTATTTATAGCTTTTTTTTATTTCAGTGTGCTTATTTTTCCAGCTGTCCACAGCTTTTTTAGACTTTTGATTCATAAAACCGTTGAAGAATTCTCTACACTTTGTAGTTTTTCTATTGGAGAAGGGGACAATCGGCGTACGGTAGTCTGCCTTCAAACCACAATATTAGTGTAAGATAATATACCGGTAACACGTACACATGTAGTTAAGTTGTTTATAGGAGTAATTTTCTATTTTATTTCACCTAGAGGGACTTTGAATTTAGTTTTAATTATAGTTTTTTTGTCACTGCAGATCTCTGGCCGAAGGATACAGTCAATATGTAACAGACAGCATTGAAAAGGTCAGGCGAACTGTTGCAATGAGTCAGGATCGCTGGGACAATCATGGCTATCAAGAGGAGGGGGGTTCCTGTAATATCAGACCGTCATCAGCCGGCCACTCCAGAGGACGCGGTCGAGGGATCTCATCAGCCATTGAAAAACGAAGGTTACATGCTAATTCTGGACGTGTATCAAATCCCTCCCCTTTAGGTGTAATGTGGTGTGTCCAACTTAAATAAAACTTAGATTACTGCCTGAATTTACAGCAGAACTCATTGGTCTAAGACGTCTGCTTCTAAAGATTCAATCGACCCACGTTTAGACCAGCCGACAAGTGCACCACCTCAACACGACACACATTTTCATGGTCACAACTCTGAGGATGGAAGCTTCAAAATCAAGTACTTATCATTCCCTCTATGAAATTGTGTATTACTGTACCTCCTTCATTAGGATTCCATATGCTCGTACCAGTATTATCATCGATTTATTACTTGCAGAAAAAGAGAATCGTCAGGAAGGTCGAAGCGGCCAGATATGCAAGTATACGTCCCGAGAGGCAGGCGTTCCAGGGTGAGAGAAGACAATCAAGAAGTCCCAGTCGGGAAGCTGGCGCAAGACAATGCCCATGACGACTACGGAGATTCCAATTGTAGAGCCCCAGGCAGTCACTATGAGAGAGAAGATTTCGAGGACACTCTGCCGGAAGATGACCATGGTGCTATGAATGTAAAGCAAAGTCAATCCGATTCCCCTCAAACCAGCGGTGGTCATCGCCATTCGAAAAAGAAAATTGATTCAAAGGACCCTAGTCGTACGCGCGAGAAAGGAGATAAACAGGCCCCTAAAAGAAGGAGAAAAAAAGAATCAAGTCGTCCAATAAAGGAAGTCGACACAGCAGAGAACATTGATTTAACGCGAAGAGAAGAAAATCCAGCATTGAATATAGCTCAGCCTCCGTCGAAAAGTACACACATAGAATCTGCAAATGAAGATCAATGTGCTCACGACTTGTATGACGACGACTACGATTTAGGTGAGAATGGAACTCTGATTGATGGCGAAAGTGTCGCGGAAAGAAATATTGGTTCGTCGTCAATAGTGATCCATTCTCAAGAAGACTTATCAGTCATTGCCAAAGACGAAAATGAAAGCCCATGTGATGGTGAAAAGAAAGATGATGACACATTTCCAATATTGAAAGACTCGAGATTAAACGACGGTTCCAAAGATGTCCAACCTGTAATAAATGACGAGTGTTCAAATATTCAAATTCAAGCGCCGACTACCATTTCAAACAGTGTTTCTCAGGAAAACTCAACTGTAAACGATTCTCAGGAATCTGCAAAAGGTGCCCCCGATATGATACGTAACGATGGAAACCGAAAAGAACAGATTTCTAAGACAATAGAAGAATCCAAACGCGATCCGGCTGAGCTTCAGTCAAGTGGAAATACTGAGATCCTCCCGAGAGATTCTAAAGGAGATGAAAAGGAACATTCTTTTTCAATGAATATCGATGAAGTACATGCTATACCATGTGATACAAACAGAGACCCACAAGTTACGGAAAATAGTGACATTTGCAAAAATGAATGTGAAATTATGAAAACTGACGACGAGACTCCACAAATCAACGACAGGGTAGAATCGGAGTCACTCGATTCTCCATCGGAATTTATAAGGCCGTGTCCATCAGATAATCTTAAAACTGATCCAATAGGCGAAGGAGAGGATGAAGATAGTTGGGATGCACTATTTGATGACGACGGAGAAGCTTTGGACCCCACCCTAGTCGAGGAGGTTGGTTAAGTACAGAATATCCGATACATGTATATACTACGGTACTTCTTACTCAAGTGACGTTATGTACCAATACTCGTCTTGGTAACAATGAATAGTATTCAACTAATTTAGCTTAAATTTAAGTTTAAGTTACCATCACTTTATTGCTTATTGTGTTCAGTACTGTAAACATTTCCATTTAGCTGACTGCTGCAGTCGGAAAGGTCTCGGTAAAGAAAACTCAATTTGACTATTATCAGTTTCAACCTCAAGAAACCGACACGAATTATGAAGGTATGATTTATTGTTTTTGTATTTCACATTTATGTATAGTCTCTATATACATGTAAATGTACATGCCCCCTTTTCAGAAAATATTAAGAAAATTGACCTGTTAACTAGTTCTTGATCTTCATATTTACCGTAATAGTGGTGAGATTAGCTTCATTTTTTTTACAGATTACGGACACCTCATTGAGATCTACGATTTTCCAACTGAATTCATAACACGGGACCTTATCATGGCTTTTTCGGAGTTCATGTAAACATTACTTAATATTTGCCATAGCAGCTATTCCTTTAGTCAAGATTACATTGTTGCATTGATTTTCTCCGAATACTTCAGGAAGAAAGGATTCGATATCAAGTGGGTTGACGACACGCACGCTATTGGTGTATTCTCATCTTCTATCGCAGGCAAGTACCCCTGAGTTAAAAATGTACTAATAATTCAATATTTGATTCCATTCCACATCAGATTGATAAGTTTCTTTATTCTTTGCAGCCTCATCGGCAGTGAATATGAAACATCCGTTGCTCAAAGTCCGTCCAATTTCGGAAGCTACTAAAGCTACCAAAGTGAAAGCAAAGAAGACTACAGGTACGTTTTTTGTAACGCTCAGCATCATAAAGCTGCTACACTGTTCATATTGTTTTTACACTTTCATGCTAGGAGAGATCCAGATGCCGTCTTTTTATTTTCGTCTTATTTGATCTCATTTCATAGAATTTCTGCAGCCATACAAATCCAGACCGGAAACAAATGCATCGGTTGCCAGAAATTTAGTAGCTGGTGCTCTTGGCTTAAAGTCGAAAGTATGCAGAGAAAAACAATTACAGGATCGGAAAATGCTGCGCGAAGCCAGGGGTAAGATTAAAACATATCGTAACATGAAATAAATTCAACGGTTCTTATCCTAGCTGCCCATGTGAACAAAATTTTATAACTATTCAGACAAGAAGAAAGTGGCTACCAGACAAAAACGAGATGCATGGGAAGGTGCTCTTGGTAAATGTGCTATGGACGAGGAACGTTAACAAATTTACCCCTTTAGCGTTTATGTACTTACACAGGTCATTTCATGAAGTTTACGTTTAGTTTTTACGTGTATTTAAATTGGCAACTACAGATATATCGCTATAGCAATTGCAGTGCAAAATCTGAGAAGAAATTGTCATATTGTTGAATATAAAACAAATGGTATAATCCATTCTCCTCATGTTTATTTCGCGTTAACCTAGGACAAATTATTTAGGATACATCAACACGTGTGGATTTTAACGTACAAATAAATAACTTATTATTATCTGATTTCCCATAAGTCCCACATTGAATTCCTTGTTTTCCAACGAACTGTTTTGGTATAATATAATTAAAAGTGAGATAAACGATCAAATAGGGTAGGCACAACTGCCTTATATATATCTAAAAAAAAAAAAAAATGTTAAACTGATATTACGTATAAAATAAAACTTATAGTACCTGGTCTCTAAAAAATGCTTCAAACAGGTGTCCAGTTAAGCTGGAAAAGGATACTACAAGTAGTCCATGGATCGGGCTTCTTACAAATACCATAGGCAAGTAGTATAAGAGTAAATTATTCATATTTGTTGTAGGTCAGTTTACAGGGTTAATATTGAATACTAGGTTCTATATGGTTATCTGCAAGGCTGACTGACGAAATCACTGTGACACATAATTAAAAACGAGGACTGTAGTCGTGCCTACTTCTTGAACCTCTAGAATCGGGTGCCTGGTCGCTTCGAGATCTCGCATCACTGTATCGATACGAGGGAGGATATTGGGAATGGCCATACGTCATTTGCGGATAAAAATCATTCCTGTATCCACTATGATCATTATAACCATTATAACTATCATAGCCATTATGTCTATCACTGTTCCATCTACTGCGATCAGACGTAGCACGAGGATGCTGTTGCATCCTGGGTGGATTTGAGCCGTAATGTTGAGGATTATGATGGAAGTCACTGCGTTCGTCGCTCCATCGACCTCCGTGGTTCCTCTCGTTGGGTCTGTAGCTGTCTCGGTATCCGTTATCCCTGCCCCAATAGCTGTCACCTTTTGTAGAATCTAATGGACTTCTGTGAGCACCATGATAATGTTCCCGGCCATAACGAGAACCTTGCTGTCTACCACGGTACACTTTGTCATCACGTTGGTGCCTTTCGTTACGATCTCTGTGTACCTGGGGCTCTGTATCACTAGACTCAACATCACTTTCAACTACACTGTAAGGAGGAAATCATGTCAATTGTGATCGACGTTGAAAAATGATTAACCTTTTTAGATATTGGCACGGTAAGAGATGCACAAATTTTAGATACATGCATTGAAAAAAAGTCGAGCTTACTAACCCCATTTCTGTTTTTCGTAAGTCATCTAAATAATTTTCTCTTTCCATTTGGTGTCCCCTGGCAGTGTTAAATTCTGTAAGATACATGTACACACATTTTACTCCTAAGATCTAAAACCATTGTGACTTGAGCTATGAGATGGGTGTGATTTATTGCTAAATGCACAAGTCATTAGCGCATGAAAGACTCGACCCCAACATAGCACTACTTCCCCAAGCATCGGGTGCGATTTTTTTAACATTTGTTTATTACGCGCCGGAAAGTAGGGATAGCGCTATCACTACTGTCAGGCGCCGAGACCTACTAGTCGCAGGTATTATTTTA
>JAXGGS010266399.1:0-14730 GCA_035585475.1 Armandia brevis | reverse complement strand
TAGTCAAGAGAAATCACTGATGGTATATCCCTAATACTCCATTCTTTCAGACCTGCATCAACTGAATCACCCATAGGAACTTTAGTCAAGGGTTTTCACCAACCTTATTCACTAATAAGCATTTTATGTTTACTGAATCAAGTGCATTACCATAGGCCACCATTGTCAAGATAAATCGAACTGACTCTGTAGTCTTCATGTTTTTCAGAGGTGCATCACCTGAATCACCCATAGGCACCTGTAGTCAAGATACATCGCCAATGTTATTTACACAATATACCAGTTTCTCAGATGTGCATCACCTTTTTCACCCATAGGCACCCGTTGTCAAAAAATATCCCCAATTATTCTGGTGATGCGGGTCTGAGAAAAACATGAACATACAGGAATACTATTGGTGATTACTTTTGACTAAAGGTGCCTATGGGTGATTCAGTTGATATCAGTGATGCAGGTCTTAGAAAATGGAGTATTAGGGATATATCATCAGGGATTTTTCTTGACTATGTGTGCCTATGGGTGATTCAGGTGATGCAGGTCTGAGAGAAGGGAATAATATGGATATACTATGAGTGATTTCTCTTGACTATTGGTGCCTATGGGTGATTCAGTTGATGCAGGTCTTAGAGAATGGAGTATTAGGGATATACCATCAGTGATTTCTCTTGACTATGGGTGCCTGTGGGTGATTCAGTTGATGCAGGTCTGAGAGAAGGGTATACTGTGAAATAGTATTGATGAGGACTGCTGACTATGGGTGCCTATGGGTGATTCAGTTGATGTAGGTTTGAACTACATTGTGGTTTGACCATCACTGCAGCACTATCATATTCAAATGTAAAGCATGTTTGTTATAGGGAAATATGGCTGGGTATTAAGTATGTGTACACTATATAAAGAATTCAAAATAACATGGGCGCCTATTGGTGATGCATGTGATGCAGCATCACAGCACACATGTAAAAAGGCTGTCCTGAAAACGAGCCACATATGGGCCTCCTTGATGAATTTGTCACAATCAGTTGGAGAGTATATATCTTATTGAATAGTATGCTGTTTCAGAAACAAAAGCTGATGAATAATGATAGTAATACTCCAATCTTTTCAAAAGAATACCTGAGTTGATCTTGAATCTTGAAAACCAGTGTATATGTAAGGATATACCCTACATATGTGGCTGTATGGCATATTTTGTAGTTGACAGCAAAAAACAGGATGTGACATAGGGCCAATAGTGAAGGTGTTTAATAAGTGTTGGTCCTACTTGTTAACATTTGATGGTTTAGGGCCATGAATGCTAAAAGGCAAATATATTTGGCCCTATATGTGTGTATCTAGCTACATGGGGCCAATAGTGAGTGTGTTTAATAAGTGTTGGTCCAATTTGTTAACATTTGATGCTTTAGGGCCATTTGGCCATA
Organism: Armandia brevis; assembly: GCA_035585475.1. NCBI lineage: Eukaryota > Metazoa > Annelida > Polychaeta > Opheliidae > Armandia > Armandia brevis. The sequence goes on along the minus strand of JAXGGS010266399.1, from coordinate 13,309 downwards.
TGTGTCAAAATCCAGTTATAAATGTGTCCAAACATCCTAATATTTGTTTAGTTTCAAAAGGATTGATTTGTTGCCTGTCATAGCATTTTGTATGTGTGAACCTTTTCTTTTCTAAGATAGGGCAAAATGACCAGCTCTATGAAAAAATTGTCAGTGAAACTGAGTAAGTGTGCATTTAATAAAAACATTTCTTTCTATGTGATGAAATTATTTGTTTTTGATTCTATGGCATGCTACCTATTATAATATTTGTTATTGCAATTACAGGAATTCCTGGAAAAGGAAGGTTTGAATGGGATTATAGCTATAGCTGACCCTCTGACAGAGGAAGTCAATATAAAGTGTAAGTGTTAAATATTATACCCATATCTTTACCAGTTTTGTGTAACCTCCTTATTTGTTGTATTTATTAAAAGTTTTTCATATCTTGATGAATTTATAGCCATAGTTAACATTAATGATGAGCTTAAAAGTTTATTGAAAGATCTATAGTGCGAGAGAACAGGTAGCAATTAGTCAGGAGACTGTTGGAATGTTAAAATTGAATAGCAATATTTAAGATAATATTATGATGCATGTTTGAGTGTGAAATAACATTTAATAATCAGTGAATTGCATGTTAAGTTAAATTATTACAGGAAACAAGGACTGAGGGCATGTTTTGGTTTCATTAAAGTATGAAGTTTGTTTCTATAATTAAGTTACTAATTTTTAAGTTGTTTAGTATAAATAATAACACAGAATATTTAACTTCAGCATGGATATATAAATCATAGTATTAATTAATTATGGGAGATGATGTTCGAAAAATTTCCCTCATCTCATTATTGATCAATCAGGTTGTATAATTAATATAAATTGTAGGAAACATGGAAACTGAAACAACAGAAATGTTGCCACTCACGATTTTACCTGGACAAGACCTTTGCAGTGCCTGCAGTGTCCCTTGTAATTTTGCTGTCTGTGAAATTTGGACAACATTGTTCAATTTTCATGAAGTGGACACATGTTTTCACAGGTAGGCCATGAAATATGAACAACATTGTCTTAATTTCATAGGGACGTTAAAAATGATTGGGTGTGTCCCCACCCGTGAAATATGGACAATGTTGTTCAAATTTCATGGCCCACAGGTGAAATTATGTGTCCAGCAAGTTTCCAGGGAGTGGCCAGCCATACACTACTTTTTACTCTGGTCTCCTTTTGATTGCCAATTAAGTATAGTGTATATATATCGAGCGACTAATACAATGATCGAGCATTAAGCAAGATAAGACAAGTATAGATTATAATATAATAGTGTTTGGAGCTTTATTAGGGAAATCATTCCCAACACATAAGCCTAACTTTACATGTGTTACAATTAAGTAATCACAGAGCTTTATTAAGGAAATCATTCCCAACACATTAGCCTAACTTTACGTGTGTGTTACAAATAAGTAATCACAGAGCTAATAAAGCTCAACCATAACAATCAGGCTTGTTCCAAATCATGGACTTACAAAAACATTCAATGTACTCTCTTGTTTAAGGTTGATTGATCAGGCCCACAATAAGTTCAAAGGCCCCGGGTCCTGCCCTCACAACCCGGCATCTACATTGTAACATATCAATCTCAGATTTGTCGCGACTGGCATATCTGGTATAAAACGGGGAGACAAAACAGAGTAGGGTGGGAGTTTTTTACCAATTCGAGGTAGAGCAACAAAAGCATGTCCTTCGGCCTTTGAGATCTCAGCTCAACTGACCTGAGGCTCGCACTCAACTGCCAGCAATGACGTCACAGCTGAGATCAGCTTCCTGTCACGCGCATTTGAGTGTTATGCTGCCATCTCTCGGGCCTTCGCAAAACTACACTTCCTTGCCACTCAGGTAGGTACTAGCAGGAACTTCTTATTGTGCAGCAGCTTGATTCCATTGAAAAACACCGCAAAAATAATTTTTCGAGGAGAATTATGCCTCACAAGCTTATATAATACCAATGATTAAAATCAGCTTTCAATGCCCCCTAGAAGGGTAACTTCTTATTTGGTATGCTTTATTTCATTTTATGTCGAATCTGGGTACATTTCAGCTGACTGTACATTGAACTGTACACAAACCACGAGTGCAATCTAGTATAACATTTGAGGACCTTTTCATTGTGTTAATGGGACTCTCATTCACCTAGCTTGAAAGTGTAATTCCATGCACCTTCCTCATTACCCATAGACAGTGTTGAACTTCAAATTAATCCTTAAAGCATCAAATTTAGACTGATTAAAAGCCTAGCAAATATGCATGTACATATGGGGGGGGTGGTCATGGAGGAAATACATTGACTGCTTGTGCCTGTTACATGGGTCGCTTTTCTGGAGGCCAAAATTACATGAGTGGGTCTGTTTTTGGGCCATATTTACATGAGTGGGTAGTTTATTGGGCTAGTGTACATGAGTTGGCCTATTTTTATTGCTTGATTTACAAGGATGGGTAATTTTTACCCGTAGCGGGTCCGTAAGCACATGCAGTCAACATATATCGTCCATGACCCCCCACCCGAGGCATGTGTACATGCATATTCTCTAGGCTTCCCCCGCCCCAAGGCCCATGCACCTGTTTGGATGTGTAACTAGTTCATTTCATACATGTGCATGCCTGCCAATTTCTATTTAAATCATGCATCTGTTTATATTATGTGCAGAAATTAAGTCCACCCATATAAATTAATGTCTCAAATCTGGCTCACTCATGTTTATTTTGTAACACCCTTTGATCGATTGAAAACACCAATAATTTTTATATCTATAACAAATAGAGTGACCCTTTTATTTAGGAAAAGCAAACTATTTGGCATGTCATTCTCAAGAGTAAGACTAGAGTGCATTAAAGAGTGCATTCAGGCACAAAATGAGGTATCTAAATGACATCCATACAAGTGATGGTTATCTTAATCAATTTTATTTCAATCTGTTCTCATTATTTTCTGTTCTTGTTATTCATGTTCCCAAATTTCACACATTATTATTTAATTTCAGACATTGTGTATACTAACCAACTACCCACATGTTTGTTAAGACAGCATCAAGTTGATAATTTGTTAATTAGGCCCCCTTACATGTGCCTATTTGATATTGCAATTTAAATAAATTAAATGTCCACCTTCCATCTCCGGTAAAAATCAATAAAACCTGCAATATGGTCCCTTGACAGGGCATTATTTAAGGAGGGTTTTTTATTCAAGAGGTTGTCAATTGTATCAATAACAATCTGTTTATATTCTAATATTCTCAAATTGTATTTACAGGGCAGAGTTGTCAAATGGCTTAAACCAAGTATCAAGGTATATGCCAAGGAGCAGAAACTAGTTTCTGCTTACATCTATACACATGTGAATGATAGTCAGACCAAAAGTGCAAGATCAAGCTTCATCCGTTTGATAGTTAAAAAAGGATTACATCTGATTGGGGACACAGTACATGACCAGGACCTGAATTTGAAGATTGCCAGGATCTATATATCAGGATTATGGGCGGTTTATATGACGAAGTTGATGTAAGAAATTGCTTCATTTGGTCAACAGAAAATCGTATTTAACATGCTGTGTTAATCACTTTATCCACCATAAATAATTTGTATTTATCGTTGCACAGGCCTATTATAAACAGGTTATTCAAACCAACTTAGGAAACTATGAGATCACTTCAAAAGGAGATGAAAACATGGAAAATACACAACACCATTGTGATTATTATAAGACTTTATATGATTTCCTATTTGTTGCAGACACATGCACTGATAATATACCATACACATGTTTATGTATTTCTAGGGGAAAGTGTGAGACGTATCCCTCTTATTGATAATAAGTCATATCAAGTTAACAATTTGGAAGAAGCCATCCATTTGTCTCTCAAGAGCACTGCTATTTGTTTTATACAACGGGGATATAAAACATTTTTCTTGCTCAGAATATTCATTGTTGGAATTAAGCTGCAAATAAAACTGTATCATATTGTTATAATGCTTAGGAAATGTTGCAGGAAAGGATGAAAGTTTCATATAATGCAAGGAATTTAAATGTTTCAGTAATACAGTCGGAATTTAGACAGTTTTATTTTCTAGAATATGTGTGATATCACTTTAATGATGGGTGATGTTAATATGATATGCAATCCTGACTTGGCTTCGAATGAAACTGTTTTCACCTAATTCATTGAATTAAATTCATACTTGTATATGAAATATAATTTAATAATGTAAGGTAACTCAATGCGTAAGTGGTGCAGGCGCCAATTTTAGACAATCATTTGTGTATCTGAGCATATATATTTGTCAACTCCTGCACTGTAACATGAGCACTATTAGCCAATGGTCGTGAATATTCGCAGTCACACTCAGTTGAGAACATGAAAGTATGTACTCGCCTAATAAACAGTCTTACTCATGTTGGCACTCGGTTGATATTGAGGGGTAATACGATTACGGTGATAGTCCGGTAAGCAAACCCTTTCTCACCAGATATTGCTCATGATCGTCTGGTTTGTGGCAACCCGTGGCGTTGGACTACCAGGAGCTGTATTCCATGGTGAAAATGTTCCATTCAAACTAGATGGAGCATGTCTGTTTTCAAGAAAAACAATGCATTATACCGCCATTGTACAGAAAAAACTATTCTGGTAGATTAGTCTTGAAATAAGTACATATGCATTATTAATAACATGCAACATTTATTTGTTTCTTTTATTTTCCAGGCTGCACATTGATGGTATAAATGTCCGTCAGATTAATGTAACTGACCTAACACATCTGCTGGATACAAGTGCATGTATCCTTCATGGAAACAATTTTAGAATGATTATCTAACAATATGGTATTTCATTAGGCCCTTAACTTAACCCAGATATGTTGTTCTACAAAAGAGGAGAAGTTATATCAATTAATGGTACAGGTTAGCTTTCTAATTGCAAGTATCCTATTCTATACAAAGTAAATGAAAATACTACTAATTTTCGCTAGTAGTTATGTCTATTCTGGAAAAGAAGAGACTGTATTCAATAAGTGCACTTCAAGTGCAATAAAAACACCCTAACTGAAAATGAGTACTCTGAAAATATGACATTTACTGAGAAAGGTAAAGGTGAACGATCTAACTGAAAGGCGATAATGGACCGCATACACTTCACTTAAGATAATTACAGCATGACCCATAATTAGAATATTCTTTATATATTGCATCTGAGCATTCACATTAACCAACCATTCCCTAATTGTATTATTATCTATTTTCAGGGATGGACCAATCATCTGTTAGTTTTGCTCTACAGTGTTTGATAGTAAAAGGACCAAATTAACATATTATTTTAATCAGGTATTGAACATGATATTCATTGAGCTCTAAGATTAGCTACCTAATATGAAACAATCTAATATCAGGCCAATGACGAATTTTGTGTTTCCTTGAGCTAAGAATCAAAACATTTGCCATACTTATATGTCAGGTTTCAATGAGCTAAAGGAGGTTTTATTCTGGCAATGACTAACAATATTAAAAGGATCGATCCGCCAATACTTTGAAGGCTACCAATTAAGATAGAAATGCCAAACGGTAAATGTCTTTGATATGAATAAAACGATTAGCACAATACTATATTAAACCAATAATAACTTGTTTAACAGGGTATACTTACAACAAGATGTTGACTGGTGTTTTACAGATAACGAGAGAAAAGTTCTAACAAGGTTCCTTGAAAATAGTAAATTGCCAGACATTACAGTCACGGATCTGGTGCATATAACAGACACATTGTCTTGTGCACACATAAATAACTTTGTCTCATAAGAAACATTCAGAATATGTGATTATAAATCGTCATTTATTGATAACATTAAAAAAGGTCATTTATATTGTATTTTTTCAGAGGGATGAAATCTGTGGCTAGGTTCCTGGTGATTGAAAGTGTTGGATACAAGGAGGTGTTGGAGTTGGGATGAGATGTGCCAAATATTGAACTTTGTTTGAGGGATGCAACAATGGCTCATCAGAGCACCCAGCCATAATTCAAATAAGAAATGTAATATTGGGTAATAAAGTAGGGTGGAATCATTTCAATCTCAACTCTTGAACCCTGTAAATGTGTTTTATTATTATGTTCATTTTATCATACTTCAGCAATTACTTTTGGCAAAGTCAATCTTTTTTTCAACTAGTTTATGAGATTATAGAGCACTGAAAAAACCTTACCTTCACCAACTGTTTTTTTGAAAACTATTTTTCACTGAAGAACTAAATTTGTATATATATTTTAAAAATCTTGTGCGTTATTGTGCATAAAATAAACTTGTAACTGACATTTCTGCAAAAAAATGTATATTAAAAGTATTTCATGAATTGAGTTCGGTCTTAAACCCCCTCTGAATTATCATTGACTTATCCTTATTCCTATTCTGCCAATTGTTAGACGTGGTGGTTCTTATTCTCTATATATTATAAATTACCACAATATGAAGAAGTAGAGGTATATGTTGGTTTGCCATAGTTGTCCATATTTAACAGCAGCAACGTGTGTAATTTGAACTATAGAAATTTCAACTCGAAACAACATTTGAAATTTGAAAATTCGTGGGCAACTATAGTTGTCCAAATCTCATTAGACACTTATTTTCATGGAGGAAGGCAATATTTCATGTAGATACAGATTTTCACAGTTAGGGAGGTATGAAATTCAGTGTCTAGGAGGTCATATTCTACAGCACAGCCGCACAATAGTGTGTAGAGGAACAGGTTGGTGTATAAATTGCAAAATAATTTTAGGACAAAAAATGGAACTAAATAAACATTCATTTTTCCTGAATAATATATCATTCTTGCCAGCCAAACAACTGACATCTTATCAGTTGAGAGGTGTTATAGAGGCATACAATACTTTTGTGAGAGCAGAATCAAATGATTTAAACAAAACAATCTTTCCAAGCTGGTATGAGTTTATAATTATGAATCTTGTTTACAAATGTAGGTTCGAAACTGTATTACACAATCAGAGGATTAGAAAATGGAGGTGGAAAATGGAGGTGATGATGGTGCCAATATGCTAGGGTAGATCATTATTTCATTAAAAATAACCAGAAATTTCAAATGATTTCCCATTGTGTACATATTTGAGTGACATTTCTTATACAGAACAATTGCAAGACAGACTCCAGACGTTACATCCTGGGCTACCTCATGTAGGAGCAGCAAAAAATCCATATAACATTGCAAGCTATGTGCACACTTTAAAAACTTTAGAAAGAATTTACCCACAAGTTTTTCTTGGATGTCACTGGGGTGATCACGGTTGAATACCAACAGGAAGCCACTTGCCTCTGTGGACAGGAGCAATTATATTCAATCGTGAGATGTCAAAAGAAATATAAGTTTCAGTTAGTCAAAACATGTTTGACCATCTAGTAGCTAGTGATGAAATTTTTCATGTTTCAGAAAAAAATCCTGAAAGAGATGACACTTATTTTGAGGCTGCCCATCACCACCAATACTTGCATCATTCAGGAAATGCAGGATGAATATCTCAAAGGACAAAGCATTGAGATGTCAGTATTAATAAAATATATTATATTACAATATTAATTAAAAGTTAATCATAATGTATATATTTTTATTTTTTTATTTTTGTAGAAATTGTGAGGCTGGTTGTGGGAATCAACTCCATAAAGCAAAGGGCAGTATTGTTCCCCTTACCCCAATTCTAATACTATCTGCACAGCCGAATGGGTTCACGAAGAAGTTTTCCCATCATAAAAGTCATGCCTCAATTGACCTGGATCCAATCCTGACAGTCAATAGTGGTGAGGATAGTCTGGAATATTCCTTGATCGGAATTCAAGTAAGTGTAACAAGAACAAATATAATTGAAATAAATTAATTTTGTTGTTATATTACTTTTAATTTTTTTTATTTATGGATGTCTATTACTTTCAGTGTCACAGGGGTCATGGAACTCACGCTGTATGTTATTCACAACACCATAATTAAATTATTGGTTACACTTATTTGCATGCACTAACTTAAATTTGCACTGGATTATTGCAGATTGGTCAGTAGCAGTGACTGACGACAGCTGCATCAAATATGATGGGGCAAAGGTCAATACCTTTAAGAAGAAGATAATCGCGTCTGCAACACAGAAAGTATAACTGCAATTTTTTTTGAATATTTTGAATAGTATAAATTACTAAAATTAGTGATCTGTATATCTTTATCTTTTTTTCATTTAGGATACCATATACATAATGCATTATGTGAAGAAATTGTAATCTCATAGTTTCTAATGATGTGTATGGTTTAATGAGTAAACTGAATAAAGATTTGAAAATCAATGAGAAATGTGTACAACATGTGAATCATATTTACTTGACATTTAAGTGAATCTGCACAATAAATTGTTAGAGGTTGAAAATGGACCTAGTAATATGTTACCCCGTACTTTCCATACAGTCAGTAATACCCGCACCTTGCAACACAGAGAGCAACAGCTCCATATCCGGCAAAGTCAGGCCTTCTGAATATTTACTTCCCGAAGGCTGGAGAGCAACCCTGCCAGTGCAGGACCATAGATGGGTGTCAAAGGCCCTCTTCTAGCAAGGTCTGCATGACAAACCAGAGCTTATTAACATTGTTATTATTTGCGATACTACCCACCGGAGCCAGCCTGTAGGAACTCTCAGCCCCCTTCTCCGGATCTATATTTTTGTCATCCCCAATTCTCTGGATACCATATAAGATGTATCTTATCAAACTGTACTGCCCTAAGACTCCTGCGGCAAACCCCTGACAAGAGCTGGACTTTACAAAAGTGTGCGCCAGGTGCATGACTTTGAAAGCTACTATCACCTAGCCACAGAATATCTGATATGTAGGAACTGCAAAGCCAAGTATATCACCTGGTCTAAAGACATTTTAGACCAGTTTGATCCCGGGCATTGCACATTCTTCACCCCACTCTTAACATACAGGTAAGGCTATATGCACTTAAATAAGAGGCGCCAGCATATCTGAGCAATGAAACCTAATGTACTAATTTGTTTATAATATTATTATTTAAATTAAATAAATTTTGATTCAACAAGTATGCTTGTGATGTGGGAGTGATAAGGCTGTTGAGGGAAAGAAAGTTGGGAAACAGCTCTATTAAGCTTTAGAAACAGCTCCAGGAGCAGCCTAGCGAGGCATGGCTGAGTCATGTGACTCAGTAGTGGGCGGCATGTGAGCCCTTTGTGAAAGCTACTGGCGTTTAAGGAACCTCCAGCTATGAGACCTGTACCCACATAAAAATGGCTTCTCACAACATATGGACAGGATAACATCACATAACCGTCAGAAGTAAAGAGTGGTTTATAATTACACAGTGCACTAAAGACCCAGGTATAACACTTGAATATTTAATATTTTGTTACTCCTGTTCCCAGACTATGCTGCAATTATGTGTTCCACAGCTGAGCAAATGCAAGAAAGTACAGATAAGCTTGAGGAATATTGTGATGCAAAGAAACTAAAACTCAACATAAAAAAAGTGAATTTTTGGTTAGTAAGGTTAATCACCCGGCCTGAGTTTGTATATAAAGGTGAACAAATTGAGATTATGACCCACTTTACATATTTAGGGGAGGTATTGATTGATAACAAGTTGTAGGTCAAACATGTTAAGATGGTGAAAAGTAAAGGTATCAGATCACTTGGCGCATGTTTTCTGTATTTAGTAATATAATATATTATTTATAATAATCATATATGTATGTCATTTGTCTGGTAATTGGCAAGTGCTAATCTTAAACACACAAGTCAATGTCAGATTGGGAATGGCGGCATAGACTGAAGATATTTGGGGATAAGGGTTCTAGGCCAACACACCTTGGCAACAGACCAGCCCCAAGTCAGAAAGTTTTGTTTGGTTTATATAAAAAGGTGAGTAGGCTGGCACAAAATAAACATAACTATGCATTTTCTATAAATAATATTATCCCAGTTTTTATATATTTACTAATATGCAAATCATATAATTGTTTTATTCTTTTAATTCAGATTAAGAAATGTCCACTCCAAACACAGTTTTAGGGCCAGCGCACCCTCACTGGAGGCAGTATGACATGTGACTGTGGGTTTCACAACAAAGTCCCCTATGTCCTCAGTGTAGCCGAAGAAGTACAACCCCAGGACAGTAATGCTTCGAAAAAGCACATCAAACTCTGAAGATCCCCTCTATGGTAATGCTTTGAAAAGCACATCAAACACGGTAAAACAATGTCTTATGTTATATTGCTAGAATTGTACACACATTCATCTTAACTTGAACATTGATATTCTAAATATACAGGGTACATTCTATATTTCTAGGGCCAGGATGCATTGATGGATGCCCTTAAAGGTTCGTCTCTGGTGGAATAGTGCCTACTGCAAAGCATTTTATGTCCATGCTGTCTCGGGCTTCTCCAAAGCCAAACCTGCAGGCTGCTAGGCCGGATCATGTTGGTTTAGCCAAGAAAACAATGTCAAACTCTCCTAAAAAGCCTTCTCCTTTAAATTCACAGGAGGTAAGTGTGTTATAATTCTGTTTAATAAGTGAATCATATTTACTTGATATTTATGTGAATCTGCACAATAAATTGTTAGAGGTTGAGAAAGTACCTATTAATATGTTTACCATTACTTATCATACAGTCAGTAATACCCGCACCTGGCAGCACAGAGAGCAACAGCTCCATATCTGGCACAGTCAGGCCTTCTGAATATTTACTTCCTGAAGGATGGAGAGCAACCCTGCCAGTACAGGACCACAGGTGGGTGTCAAAGGCCCTCTTCTAGCAAGGTCTGCATGACAAACCAGAGCTTATTAACATTTTCAGGATGCGATACTACCCACTGGAGCCAGCCTGTAGGAACTCTCAGCCCCTTTTTATGGATCTATATTTTGTGCATCCCCTTGTTCTCTGGATGCTATATAAGATGGTTCGGATCAAACTGCACTGCCCTAAGGACTCCTTCGGCAAACCACTGACAGGGGCTGGAAATCACAAAAGTGTGCGCCATATGCTAGAGCTACTATCACCTAGCCACAGAATACCTGGAATGTAGGAACTGCAAAGCCAAGTACTTCGCCTGGTCTAAAGACATTTTAGACCAGATTGATCCCTGGTATTGCACATCCTTCACAGCACTCTTTAACATACAGGTAAGGCTATATGCACTTAAATAAGAGGGGCCAGCATATCTGAGCAATGACACCTAATGTTCAATTTTAAAGAATACACTCTTATATATATACTAATTTAATATGTCAATGTTTAATTTGTTTATAATATTATTATTTAAATTAAACAAATTTTGATTCAACAAATATGCTTGTGGTGTGGGAGTGATAAGGCTGCTGAGGGAAAGAAAGTTGGGAAACATCTTTATTAAGCTCCATAAACAGCTCTAGGAGCAGCACAGCGAGGCATGGCTGAGTCATGTGACTCAGTAGTGGGCGGTATGTGAGCCCTTTGTGAAAGCTACTGGCGTTTAAGGAACCTCCTGCTATGAGGCCTGTACCCACATACAGATGGCTTCTTACAACATATGGACAGGATACCATCACCTAACTGTCAGAAGTAAAGAGTGGTATATAATTACACAGTGCACTAAAAACCCAGGTATAAAACTTGAATATTTAATATACTGATGCTGCAATTATGTGTGGAACTGGCTTCAAAGATTGGTATTACATCTACTTATGGTGATGTCTTAAAAATGGGCAACACAAAAAAAGTAAGGAGAACCCTCACAATTGTGAGCCATCAGTTGACAAATGTTCTGAATATAAATAAGGATATGTCATATACAGCCTGCCGTTTAACAATTCTACAAGGCCAAATCATGATTTCTATTATTTTTCTTATTTTTGCAGATAACCAAACAGCTAGGTGGAGCTACTGCTGATATAGGTGCATGGGCCACTAAAACTGGTAATGAACATGATCAGGTCCTCATGTCGGTCCTGACAGTAGCAGAGGGGATAAGCTTCCAACCTGTGGGAACTAGCGTTGTATCGCACTACTCAACTAGACAGGAGCCCCCACACATCTTGTTGACCGTGATTGTTGAAAGAAGAATGGAGAGCCTATAGTGAGTGCTTATTTACTAATTATCCCTCAGCGAAGGGGTGAGAGGTAAGATGATAAGATTGATATGTGCCTAGTATGAAAACATTCTTGTGTGTTGAGGCTAAAAGTGGTGACTTAGGTGATGCTATTGAAATCGTCTGTGGGGTGTAACAGGGTAAATCCCTTCTTGTTTGCTATGTGTATTAACAACCACAAGGTCAACCTACTATTGGAGCCCAAACACCACCTAGGGGAAGAGAATATACTAATGTTGTTGCTATTGTACGCCGATAACGCCATAATCATAACAACAAGTGTCAACATCCGCATGAACAAAGCTATCGACCGCCTTCAAGAATATTGTATTGGAAATTAGCATTAAATGTCATTAAGACAAATATGCAGATCCTTGGTTGGAAGCGTTACATCCAAAAACCTGTATTCAAATATGTTGGTGACATCATAGAAAATGTAAAATCTTTTAGTTACCTGGCAGGGATCGGGAAGACACGCGCCAAAAAAAATAGCCCATCCGCAGATGGGCCACTGCGCGAATCGCGCATTGTAAATGCCGCGAGAGAAAAAAAAATCGGATCAATAAAAATGTCAAAACACACATGTTTAGTCTTTGTTTTGATTGAGTGATGCCAGTCAGTACTGGTAGTCGTATGCATATGCATATCCAGTTTAATCGCTGGTCTCTCAGCACTTTTTACCGAGAGACCAGGGAGATACATTTTCGCGCGAAATTATACCGGATATGCAACTGCATATGACTACCAGTACTGACTGGCATCACTCGAGAACTGCTCGAATGAGTAAACAAGAGCAAAAGGAGGCAGAATATGCCACACACAAAAAACTGAAGCCTATTCCAGGCCAATCATCTATAAAGTCGATGTTTAGGGTAAGTGAATTTTTGGCATATTTTTACAAGTGACCCTATCTTTTACCAACATTAACGCAGAGTGACCCTATCTTTTACCAACATTAACGCAGTGACCCTAATTTTTGCCCGAATTAATGCAAAAGGACCATTTTTGTTGCTGAAATTATTACGAAGTGACCCTTTTTTTTCACAGAATTTTATGTGAAGTGACCCTATTTTTCATGGCCCGATTTCAGCATCCCTGTCTAATTTCACAAGAGTACGCCTCCGCCCGCCCTGGGATGAATAACACTCATGAATTTAATCCAG
>JAXGGS010266288.1:3371-14736 GCA_035585475.1 Armandia brevis | reverse complement strand
GCCTTTTTTTTTTTTTTGAAACATTTGGCCCATTTTAAGGGGCTTTAGGCTCATTTAGGGGGTATTTCTTGGGTAAGTGTTGGTTTTGGGGATATTTCTTTTTTCTTTTTCCATTTTTCTTTTTTTTTCTTCCTTGTCAATAAGGGTTTAATTTGGGTTAGCTAATACTCGGGGTGACGTCTAGCTCGATCAGAAATATCGTTGAGTGAGTTAGTTTTTACGCCGGTGTATGAAGTTCTATTGCAGGTTTTACCTAGCTTCAAATTAAGACATGTCTACCTGTGAGTGATCACCATTCATGTCATTAGAGTCTCGGAAAGTAATAAAAGACTGTGAGACAGGCAGTAGCTAATTTGTTAAACTTATTCTAACATGATGTTGTTACCCTTACAGCGGATGACGATGAAGATGACGATGATAATGTTGCTGAAGATGATGAGAACCTTCTTGACAAGATCTTGGCGGCCGTGGACAACATGCAGAAGTGGATGGCGAAATTCAGCAATTACCGGAGTAAAGGCAAGAATATGAGGGCCATGAAAACACACGGCTAATTCAATCGAACTGTTTCTATCAATAAATGTTTTCAATCATTATTCATACCGTGATATCTAACGAAGCATACTTACAATGGATACTACATGTATGTGCTTTGAAAATGTTAAATATGGATATTAATAAAAATAAATAAGAGTTTTCGTTGACGATTTCCTTGGTTACCTTTGACACCATTATTCAGTATTTGGTTAAACAAGGCTGCGTATCGTCCTGTATATGTCGCGAAAACAACTATAGAAATACAACAACAAAATCATTATCGCATGCCCATTTAGAAAGTGATTTTTAGGAACGATGAATAAAGAATTGTGCATCAGACTTAGGCTGAAGCAGATTAATACATCATTTAAAAATTAAAGCTATTCAACCAATTAAAATTAGTGTATTACTTAGAAGCTAAACTAACCAAAATATAAAAATAATCATATTCATGCTCTATATATTATTGCCCTTTCTAATATATCCAAAATGAATGGAAAAATAGTGTTGTATAGTCGTATATGCATCAATTGATTAGTAAAGAATTTTCCTAGAAAATATTTCTTGTTAAATTAATATTTTCCTAAGATGTAATTTTATAATAAAGAATTCCCGTACAATATATGTTGCTATACACACATTTTGAATATAGATACAAGAAAATTATAAAACTTCATAACGAAATGCTTCATCTTGGTTGGTGACTCGCAGTGGAATGAGGTTAGGATCTTGACATCAGACTAACAATTAAGATAGGGGCCCAACTTATGTTTATACATCATGCTAGTGCTGCCGAACAGTTTAAAAGCAGTTATCATGAATCTCATTCAATGCTCTCTGATGTGTAACATTACGCAGTAAACCCTGGCCATCGGATAACCTGTCAATAGCTCAAACTCGCTCCACGTTTGAAACCAAGCGGACTGAATGCAGAGTTGGGAAAGCACATGTTCCTGGCGTGACGCATTCGTCTTAGATTATAGCGATCGGCTATGGATCCCCTGTCATATGATGTGCAGGAATCGGCCTAGAAGTGGGCAACAATTGTTTTGCTGCAAAAGCCTGCGAATCGACAATTATGTTCACGTGCAATGTTTCAGATGTCAGTGCGCAGTGCCTAATTATACTAACTTATATAAATCTTGCACTTAGAGATGCACTCACATCGTATGCTCATATCCAACAGTACCATATATTCTTTCTACTTTAAGAAACTCAAATAGATGCATAATCATTTAGGAATTGCATTTTTTACAAACAATATTGCAAAAAGATGGCATTTTATTTACTAATAAAACACAGTAGGTAACAATTTTCACAAATTAAAATGCGTACTGTTTTCAACGGTAAAAAGCGAGAGCAACATAAATCTAGGGACCATATATATACTAGAGTTTACGGTTTATTTTGTCATATGATAATTTTGAGAAAACATAACCTAAAAATGTCCCTAATTACCTTTGTTTTTTAGGTCCTCGTGATCTGTGTATAAGTGGGGTGGGTAAGGACACACCGCGTGTTTAACGGTGTTTCCGCCAGCGAGTCCTGGCTTTCAATCAACTTGTAATCATTAGCCGTAGATGTCACCCTGATACCGATGTCTCTGAGTGCACCGTCCCTCCTATATAAACCCTGACTATCCAGCAGTTATCACACCACGCAGTTACTTACATGTACTACACCATGAACGCTGTAAAGATACTACTAACGCTCGGCCTCCTGGTGGCGGTGACGCAGGCTGCCAGTGTGAGCTCGGAGCAGTTCTCAGATGCCACACAGGTGGCGCCACCACAGGAGGACTTGGACGGACCTGAAGATGCAGCTGATGAAGATGTAGAAAATGAAACTAACGATATCGGTATGAGCAGTAACGTCTGGGCTTCCTTATCACTCAACTCAATTGTCACTCGCTTGTAAAAATATTTAACCCGTTGAGCAAGTTTTGTCTAAAAGAAGACATTTTAAACATTTGTCTTTTATATCACGACTATCGGAAACGCCCACTTTCTTTCTTTATTTAATTTTCTATGCAAAAATTGCGCACAAAGCAGATTATTCGCTCCTTAAATCGTTTGTTTATAGTAAATGTATCGAACACTCTTACATGTTGTTGTTTTTCTTGCAGACGATGAAGATGAAGATGACGATGATTATACTGCTGAAGATGACGAGGACCTTGATGAGGATGAGTTGATTGATTTGGAGATGGAGGAGACCGCCTTCAACACCATCATGGACCTCGGCGAGAAGGTGGACAAGATCTGGGCGGCCGTGGAAGCCATGCAGAAGCAGATGACTGAGAGGAGAGTGCACATGCGCCCCGGACACCACGGCCCCGGACACCACGGCCCCGGACACCGCGGTGCCGGACACCACGGGTCCCGTCGCGGACACCACGGACATCACATGAAACATGGTGGCAAATAGTGATATGATAGATAACTCTCAACCAGTTTTCTACTCGTTGTCATTAAGGACTGAAATTTAAATAACGATTTTGCCATTATTAAATACTTAATAATCTTGAAATAAATTGACATTATCAAATAAACTTAGTGAAAGGTTGGCAAACATCTTAATGATTGGTATTGTAACGGTCACTTCATGTATGCGATTTGTGAATAAATTAGAGTTTTCGGTTGACCGATGAATATAATTTTTATTTAATTTCATTTGTGACATAAAATGCTGCACTTTCTCTAAATGGAATAATGATCTATCTCGATGGTACGCATGGAACATTTCTTTGACAGCGGGAATTATTCATTAATATATAATATTAACCGAGCATTGCATGTCCTGTATTTGTTGCGAAACCATTTTAAAAGATGCAGCCATTTCGGGTATAGACATGTCCATTAACATATACGTGGTGATATCTTGTTTTTATTCCTATCTAACAAAATTATACGTTATATGGCCTGAAGAACATGTCTGCCTGTTCAAGTGAAATGAGAAATGCAAGCCCTTTACGCAGAATCGCTCAGGTATTATGTTACCGTAACGGGTAATGCACCCAATTCCACCCATAAATAGGTGCACCGCGTTTCACATTTCATTATTAGACCAGCATACCATTGTTATTCGAAATACACATATTGTAGCTGCTAATAGACATGAGAAACTACGCCTTGTCCAGAACACTCCATGTCACATGATGACAATTATAAGACGATTTTCGCCCATGTACTTGGATTCACACAGAGTAATTTTCGTGCCACCCTACTCATTGCACGCTAATTAAATACAACTATGCTAGTCTATACTGAAAGCAATACTATTCGGTGCGTATCATGGAATGTGCAATCACGCACCCCTATTAAATCGGAGCCCTTTTGTTACCTTAAAATAGAATGTATTTAAGTATTTAAGTATACATGGTTCTAAGATACTATAACTATTATATTGTGAAGATGGGAGTTGTAAGACGCTTATTCGCGCTCGTCCTGGCCGTGGCTGTGTTAGACCAGACTCACAGCATCAGTCTGAGCAGTGAAGCGGAGTTTCAGGAGACTGTGGAGGCTGAGGGATGGATCAGCTCTGAGGAGGGAGAACAACAAGCGACCATAGAGGACGCATTCCACGGTAAATATGTGACGACAAGAATTGACGACAATATTTTTATTAATTAGACGATACATGTATATCTATATTGTCAGTACATTTTCATAATTATAAATACCACACATTTTGACTCGATGAGGTTTAGACATTATAAATCGATCGATAATGAATTAAATAATAGTTATTCTAACATGTGGCGAAGTTACTGAATGACAATGTGTATCTATAATAATGCTATTCTGAGAATCAATATTTTGGGTTTGAATTTAATTAATTTTTATTCGATCGTCATTGTCGAATAAGGAGTAATATTTGAGAACAACTTGTTCGATTCATTTGATAATTCTGACTATTACCAGCGGAGGGAGAAAGGGAGGCAGACGATGATGAGGAAAATGTCCAGGTTAAGATGTTGAATACACTGCAGGAGTTGTCGATCAAGGTGGACAGGATATGGGGCGTTGTGCACACCATGGAAAAGAAGATGAGTAATATTGGAAAAGTTCACCAACACTCAAGAGGGCACCACAATCATCGCCAAATGGGTGTCGGTAGGTGGCGCTACTTGTCTATTAAAACATTTAATTATTAGTGCATTCAGGTTGATCACTATCATTCTCAATGAACAACCGACATTTGATTACTGAAATCTAGATTGCCGAAAAAAAAAGAATGGAAAGTGATTTTCAATCAACATAAGTAGTATATTGTATGTTGGTTTACCCTCTAGCACCTTTGAAGGAGAATGAAGTGAGAATCACGTGCGACAACCAGATCGCCGAGATGTATGTGAACAGCGAGCGCATGCGCATCGACCCTCACGCGGCTGCGCACTGGCCGACATCTAACACCGTCCGGCTGCCGAACAACACTCGCACGGTGGCGGTGATGTGTCTGGACAGGGGCGTGGTCGCCGGACTCGTCGCCGTCTTCGCCAGCGGACGAATCACAGACGACTCCTGGAAGTGCACCACTCAGCTGCACGCTGATTGGATGAATGATGATTTTGACGACTCTGATTGGCCGGCGGCGGTTGTCCAGCCCTACTTCCCGGCGTGGAATGCGGCCAAGGGGTTCGACCAGGCCAACTGGATCTGGACCAAAAATAAAAGTGATCCCGTTGTTTACTGCCGATTGAATATTTAGTTAGATCAACAAATGTTGTTTATCTTTATATTGGTTTAGAAGTCAATAAAACAGTTCGCATCAAACGTCCACTTTTTTTGGCTCATTTTATAAAAGTGATTATACATACTTGTACACTTCTTAAGTGTCAACATATAACAATAAAACGTCATTGATTCAACATTCCTGTGTTTATTGGGTACAACTTGGTACGCGAAACACTATAGTAATTGCTCAATCTTCGAGTGTCATGCGCCACCTTTATACCGTGCCGTGCCCACGCATGTCCCGCCAAATTGCGCTGTTCACCGAGATTCTCTTTCGGGAATCTAGGTCGGCCAATAGGGTCACGGTCAATGAGTATTTCACGGAAGTCGCACCTCGGCACCGGACTCATTTCCAGGGCCGTGGTGGTCGTTCCGTGCTCCTGGCACGCATCCCGGTCACATTGCGCACTCCCCGCGGTCAACATGCCAACTGGGTTGACAGCTGCCAATCAATAAGATGAGCGACTGAGGCTATCAGCCGCGCATCTTACACATGTGTAAGATGAGTGATTTGAATAACCGAACTCAGGTGAGCACTAAACAATTGCTCATCTTCCGTCAACAAGATCTTTCAACACCATTGGCAGACCGTGGGAATAGGTTAGAGCCTTTGTCAAATGCACGGGAATGACGGACGGGGGCTGGGCGGACCTGGTAAGTGTCCCTGACAGTGCGGTGGTTCCCACAAACTAATAGTACAAACCCGAGGTATAAGTTTTCAAGTTTTTATTGAACCGTTCAATCTCATACAAGATAATGGCCAGCATGGTGGAAGACCGATTATGAACATGTGAATATGTATATATAAATAAATGAGATATATTGGTTGTTGTGGTATTGAGTGGTATAATATTTACATCCGATTGGTCCGCGCACGTATAAAGGCAGCACGGCTCCGCACATTTGCAACAACTCGGAAGCCATTAATATTGTATACGTATATACTGAATAATGGAGAGTGATGAAAAAACTAAGCTTCAGTTTAAATAGTGAAGCTGAGTCTAAGGACCGTAGGTGACGGATGAATCAAGTCACAGGAGGGCCGCCGACAGGTGTCGCCAGCAGACGTCTATCTAGGTTAACCTGTTCATTAACACTTAAACTATGGTTGATATGTTCAGACACTGGGAGCTACTGATGCAAACAGTTATAATTCCCTTCGTCTGAGGATATATAATGATTACATAGTCGCACACATTCTTTGTGAGAAAACGTCATGTCTAGTGATGTACTATATCGGCTCAATCAATATATATAACTGGATGCGTTTCTATTGTAATTTCCGTAGTTTTAACCATGTTTAGACAATGACAATTTTGGGCAGGTTTTATTTTACAGAGAACACCGAAATCCACTGAGAGGATGAGGATGAGGGTAGGATGCAACAGATGAGGATGAAGGAGGAGATATAAAGGGAAGCGACATTTTTGTTCACCCAGCAGAAATAATCTAATAGAATGAACAGAATCTAGCCCAGTGTGAACAACGTAGGGGGGTCCGCAATTACCGCCTGGTCCCTGACCGATCTGTTGAAGCAGATAAAGTATTAGGCACTGGGTTCCGCTTTGACCGAGAAATATCATTATATCTATCAGTTATTCCATTAAAGCTCAGCAAATCTAAAGAATAATTAAGTGAGGAAATTGTTGTCAACAAAGATCGAATGCGCAATCGCGAGGACATACCTTCCTGTTGAGTATTGCGGTCGATCGAATTAATATGTAAAATCGTTATATGCGTCCAACTTAAACATTTAGAAGTAGCATTAGCGGGCGAGTACACAGTTCTTTATGCTTATTATGTCTAAATAATTTTGATCCAAGGCTATTTAGACCTGAATATGGACAGGGGTTTGGTTGGGCTAAGTGGATCTGGACCAAAGATAAAACCGACGCGTTGAATACTGCCTCTGAACGATTTTCTTTTATTTCACTGAACATTCAAATAAATCCAGAGCAGCATCCTACGATACTTCTTCGTGTTTATTTTGTTTCGATAAAATAGTTACAGTCAAGGCCGCCTGGCACGATAATCGATATGCTTACCAGTACATGTTGTGCAATGCCTTGCATGAATATTGTACAATTTTTGCTTCATAGAATTCGACATAACTCCCAATCCAGGACCGATGTATTTAGTCAGTGATTTAGTTGAAGTCCTTTCTTCGGGATCAGTAGCTACAGTGGTGGATCCAAAGACTGCAACAGATTTATGGGTCCCGATTGAAGTCTTCATGTTAGTTGTCATGGTTGTACTTGGTTCCACTTTTCCTACTTTTGTTGTGTGTAAAACCATTTCAGTTGATGAGGTTGTTGACCCTAATGTAGGTGTTAAGGTGTGCTCTACAGTTGTAGTTACATTTGTTGTTGGCTTTACGGTTGTCGATGGTTGCATTGGTGATGATGTTTTAACTGTTGTAAATTGTGGTTCTGATGCAGTTTGTACTACACTTGTTGTTTCTTTGTCTGTTGATATCACTGTTGTTGTTGGTTCTACAGTCGTTGTTTGTTCGACAGTCGTTGTTATTTCTACAGTTGTTGCTGATTCTATAGTTGTTGTTGGTTCTGCAGTTGTTGTTGGTTCTATAGCTGTTGACGGTTCTATAGTTGTTGTTGGTTTTACAGTTGTTGTTGGTTTTACAGTTGTTGTTGGTTCTACAGTTGTTGTTGGTTCTACAGTTGTTGTTGGTTCTTCAGCTGTTGTTGGTTCTACAGTTGTTGTTGGTTCTACAGTTGTTATTGGTTCTACAGTTGTTGTTGGATCTACAGTTGTTGTCGGTTCTACAGTTGTTGTTAGTTCCGCAGTTGTTGTTGGATCTACAGTTGTTGTCGGTTCTACGGTTGTTGTTAGTTCCGCAGTTGTTCTTGGTTTTACAGTTGTTGAAGGTTTTATAGTTGTTGGTACCAGTGTTGTAGTTGGCTCTACTGTTGTTGTTACAGGGTCTGATTCACACAGAGTATATTTTTTATAATTGATATTCTCACATCTGCTAGTATGGCCACCCCATAGTCCAGTGTCTTCCATGAAAGCACATTGATCAATATCTTTCACATCATGTCCCGCAGGTTTATAAACCCAGTCGCCTCCAGATCCCCACTTCAGTTTGCTCTCTCCTGCCGAGTAAACCAACCCGATCCAAGCTGCTGAGCCACACGGTATTCTGTTTTTCAGAATGAAGGAAAATAATCAGAATCTGAATATACGTCTGATCGGTGAGCTGCAGGAATATCGTATTTGTTGTTCCGACATCACAGCAACTTCTGACAGTCATCGGACTCGTATATCAGTGCCACTATTGAGTCTTATTAAGATTAAGATACACATATATATTTTTATATATTACTTACATGCCAATAATTGCATTATTCTCCTTTTCGCTAGTAATTTCTGCCGGGTAGAAGGGAGCTGGACAAGAAGCTCCGCTAGATGTCACTAGCTCTGTGGTGACGTAATAACAATGGCCACCGCAAGTTCGAGGACATTTGTCAACTGCAAGGAAAATAATCATAGTATATCTCAATAGTTTTTATTTATGTAATCGCTGCTAGTAAAATCGTATTGACTGTTCATATGTTACCAGGTACTATTCGTCCGCAGCACACCGTAATCTATCGAATTATATATGTATGGTTTGTGGCTACCCAAAAGCCCCTCGCCTAACTGACCTTGTCCTGAATTTCGTCACCATAAATACAGGCTACCATTATCTAAAACTTTACCTCTGATTACCCCAAATAAGAGGTCTGTAACTGAACGTGCTTACGTCTAAAATAAGGAAGCTCATGGTCGTGGTGACTTGCACGATTTAGGCCACTCTCTTAATAATTAGGGGAGGGGGGGGGGGATTTGGTCATTTTATGTATAGGGAAATAGCAGCCGTGTTCTTTTTCTTGCTGTGAGCAAACCGGACTAAGAAAAGTGAGGCAGCCGACCGAAGACTTTGAGGCATCCTCTCGTCAACTTCAATCATGCTATGATATTAAACTACTTACCTGTCCCAGCTGGAATTGACGTTGCAATAACATCTGTAGAAGCCTCACACACGCGATATCTGTAAGGTCCAGTGCAACTTTTACCCTGCCAGAGTCCATCAAGGGCCTGGATGTTACAAGTTCCCCCGACGCTGCTGCCACTCGGTTCATATGAGGCGTATGTGATATCATGCCACCAATTGCCCCAATTTCCATAGTTTTTTATGTCTAACCAAATCTCATTAGAGTCTGCTCTATAAAACAATGATATCTAAAAATAGTCCTAGGTGGTTTAATCGTCAAATACGTACAAGCTGACTTTGAAATCAATGGAAACTGGAATTGGTCAAAATTAAAACTCACACAGATCTCACATGTGTGTTTTCACCGCTGCTTGTGATTTCAACTTGCTTATAAGGAGAATCACAGGCGATAGAACCGTCTCCTGGTACAGCTGATTGTAACTGATAACAGTAGCCAATGTATAAGGAATCTCCAGTGGGACAGGTGCCTGCATGTTATACGTGATGTGCCATGAATTTTATTACTAATAGGCTACTTTGGGTTAGCAAATTGTCAAGTGCAAGTCATGGAATATTTTACTGTGCTAGCAAGGAAGGGCTACCGAAAATTAATCCATGGCTTCCCAAACCACTCTTTCCGGTTTGTGATTAATAGAGTGGTAAATATTTGTAACTTCTAATCCTTATGACATAATTATATTATTATACACTGTTTCGAAATAACCAATTCCGTTTCATTTTAGTGTTTCTAAGTGATTATGCATTCAAAACAAACGAGATATAAAGCATGAGTTGAAGTATAATGGAAACGTCACAGCTAGCTTAAATATGAGCAAAGTGTTGCTAAGATTACCTGAAGTTGGAATTGATGATGTTTGCTGTGCAGTGTTTGACAAATTAGTACAGACTGTACTCAAAGTTGTTGCTCCAAGTGGCCCAGTTGTTGATAAGGTCGATAGTGATGTTATATTCAGGTCAGGTGGACATGTAGTTACTATTAACAAATATTGACATATTTCAGTAGTTTTGGCATAACTACTATAAAGGTCTCATTATATTGATATATCTAGTAGAATTAGTGAGAAAATAAACGCCGCTCTACAGTTTGTAGTGCGGAAAAAACCCTTCTCCTCACAGCACACCCTCGTCATCTCAAATCATAGTACCGGCGTCGCACTATCACTTGTAGTGTGGCAAAATCACCACTTGATTAGGGGCGGCATGGAGATATCGCTCTGCACAATGAAATTTGTTTGGTTTACCGCGATGGCAGGAGGTGTGAACTCACCAAAGGTTAGCACTACTACTATCAGTGCAGGAACATTGAGCTCTGTAATCGCCAGGGGGGGGGGGGGGGGCGACAAAATATAATCAGGATTATTTAATTAACATAGATATTGACATGTTTTGCAGCAGAGTTTGAGCGAGCCAAGTGTGGCTCCCGCGAATTGCCGGTAACAGTTTCGACGCAACTGACGTCTGGCTACGCTGCCATGCGAGTAAGCTGGGGTAACGCGGGAGGTCGGCCAGGGGTCCAATGATTTTTAAAACTGCGTGAACGGGGGGGGGGGGGATTTTACTGTGGGAACGGAAGGGGCCGGGGATTTTACTGTGTGAACGGGAGGGGCCGGGGATTTTACTGTGCGAACGGAAGGGGCCGGGGATTTGACTGTGTGAACGGGAGGGGCCGGGGATTTAACTGTGTGAACGGGAGGGGCCGGGGATTTTACTGTGTGAACGGGAGGGGCCGGGGATTTTACTGTGCGAACGGAAGGGGCCGGGGATTTTACTGTGTGAATGGGAGGGGCCGGAGATTTTACAGTGTCATAGAAAGGCCGGACCGGGAATTTTATTATGTGAATGGGAGGGGCCGGGGTAAGCTGGTAAAGTGTAGGGTTGTCATGGTAAACATGGGCAGGAGGGGTGAGCTGCTTTCCGACTGTGGGTGCGAGGTGTAAGTTTGGGCTCACAGCCTCTTACCCCTGAGACGCGTGACCACACCCTCTTACCCCTGAGACGCCTGACCACACCCTCTTACCCCTGAGACGCCTGACCACACCCTCTTACCCCTGAGACGCCTGACCACACCCTCTTACCC
>JAXGGS010266177.1:0-14738 GCA_035585475.1 Armandia brevis | reverse complement strand
TTAACAATACATCAGGTTAAAGATTTGATGTGATAGCTGCTTCTGGACACTGATTTTAAGTTACCTTATACTAACACAAACATGGTTTTGTTCATTATCTCTATTTCGTTATTTTCATCGATTTTCGTTTAATTCAGATGAAGATCATTATTTACGTGGTCATGGTTTGCCTGCTTGTCACGGCAGCTCACAGTAGAGATCTGGGAAATCATACATGTAGCCGCATCTGCCGGACTCTTACCGAGAAGGCTCCCCATGAAAAATTTTACGATTGTGCAGTCAAATGTTTCAAGTATTTGATGCTCTACCCAGCTCGATTCCGGAATGACAGTCGTAAATGGTGGAAAAAGTAAATAAACATGCTCAAAATTATCCGCGAATAACATACTTGTTATCATATACACCTAAATACACATTATGTTTTTGATATTGTAGCTTTGTACTTGTTTGCAAATTGATCTTTATTTTAATAAATAACATACATTTTACATGAGGTTTTTTTATAACTTGATATTTTTACCATCGATTCTCTTTTGCTTTTGTTGGTAAACAGAAAAGTGCTTCAACAGATGATATGCTCAATTTACTTTTATGCTACTCTATAGCAAATAACAAAAGTATCAATATATATCATAAAATAAACACGTAAGCACACTACATTTGAGTCGATATCAGGCTATACTTAGCTGATATAAGACCTTCATGATTTATTTCGTTTGACATTTTCATAAATAAGATAATTACACAGATGCACTTCTCCCGTTTATCTATTCGTCATCATTAAAGCAGCTGAGCGAAATATAAATCCATACAGTTGACTAAATATGTATCCTCTATATTATATCAAATGAAGAAATTGATCAATAATTTGCCATTTAGTAGCCATGATCTAGCTGCGATGTCTCATTTTGAGCGAGAGAGAGAGAGAGGGTGCCTGTTTACAACTGATTTACTACAATATGTAAAATCATATTTCAAGTGTTTTCCTGATGTTTGTAGTCAGGATTCTGCATAGCCAAGCCGTTAGTATACAGAATGTTCAATAATAAGGCCAGAAAATAGATACAGTAATAAAAGTAAGTATGTTGTCATGTTTGCGATCCCCAGATTCCCACTATTACTATTATCTTACTATTATCTATATGCTGACCGGATATTTATCTGATGTTAGTAGTCGGTGTGCTGTGTAGCCGAGATGTTAGTGATACAGAATGTTCAAAAATAAGGTCATGTTCTAAAAGTAGCTTATATATGTAGAATGAATGCAAATAATAATGAGCGGAAATTTGCTGTTATGTTCGCAATCTCCAGTCTCCTTCACTGTAGCAGTCTGGATTCTGGACAACCAGAATATTTACTTCGAGCTTTCAGACTCAAGATTCCATCTTTATACGTTCCTTAGAGACACAGTCAGAAATGGTCTATAACGTTCCTCATGAAAACATGATTGACTGACATAAAGCCATTGCTAGCACAAGAGAATATGGCAACGCCTGTGTTTGCCAGACATGTCAGTTACACGTTGTATATCATTGGACATCATAAAGTTGTACATTCATTGATGTTTATCATCCGTATTACATTATGACGTTACCAAGCACGTATTGGCCACGTCACTGCGTTGACGAATGACAAGGACGGAACACTTTGTTTGTGTCGAACGTCCATCACTTTTGAGACTTCAACTAGTACATTAAAAAATAGTCCTCATATATGATAACGCGTGTTCACGATTCAAAAGTCATTTTATAATTGACCATTCCAAATATAGGCCTAACTACAATATCATCTGAAATTTCGTCGTGCTTAACACATTTTAGCCGACAACTTCATAATGAGCCATCTGGGAAGAATAAAGCCGACCAATTCTTATGAGTTTGATTCCAAATGTCAAGTTATGTAAATATGAGCTTATTCTTGTCAATGAATCAATGCAAATGATACATTTCTAATACCTGGACTAATACCAGATCAATGTCAATGATCAGCGGATATAATTAATGATCCTGTTCACTTATTAACCCTTTAACGGCAAGCGGATATAATCAGCTATAGGGGAGCAACAAGTACGGCACCATTCGGACAGGAATATTTCTACATTCGGACAAAACCTTGTAACAAATAGCCGTCAGACATATATACCTGGTTAAAAGGGACAACAATTTGGATTTTTTTTATTGAGATTAAGCAGTCTTATCATTAGGTTCTGACCATAATATGGCCTACCATCACTGTATAGACATAGGAAGGCTTTATAACTTAATAAAAAATGCTACTTATCGGTCATGATATAGAAACGTTTTGTTTTCATAATTATTTGCATCAAATGAAGACATTTAGCGTGTGATGAGCCATGTGTGGTACGCATGGCAGAGTGGTTTCCAGGTAATCGGTTAAACCTTGATAACTTACCTGAGAGCCTGATTACTAGTAAAGCCACTCTGGGTTTGTACTGTAATCACTCACCAGCCGTCGATACCGCGTCGGGGTTATTGGGTGTAGCAGCTGTGGCCTCTGATGTAATTTCTCTAGCTACTCATCATAACCCAACTAATGATGTCCTAACGTCGTGATGAATTGGGTGCACTGCACTGGGCAAGGTTGTGTTGTACTTGGCGTGCTCCCGTGAAATCTATAACCCCGGCCACAAGCTTACCCCCTTCCGCTATAGCTTTCCATCCCCCCTTCACATATTCAAATTTCATTGAATTCCCAACCGTTCTCCCATAAACCAACCCAGTGCACTTAAAAAATACATCCATGGACTTTAACTATCCTTGGACTTCAAACATGAGTGCCTAAATTTGCCAAATACATGACCCGGTAAAACGAGAGGAGATCGCACATAATGTACAACGGCCTGCTCAAACACATATATAGTACTAAGGTTGTAATTGTCTCCTTCCATAATACCACAGAAGAGGAGTGGGTGCAAGCAGCCGGTTAGATGTATTTGCAAGCAAATGCATTATGCGTCAAACTAATTTAAACCACGTCTAGAATATGGGCTGGGGATCTCTAACATAACAGTACTCAATGAATAATTCTTGTGTGGTTTACTGCATCAAGGTGCCAGGCCAATCTACGGGGTACGGAAGTCAGGACAATTATTCTAAATATTCATTCAATTCCTAATTTGATACATGTCCATATGAACCATGCATTTGAATCCCAATTCCTTCAGTGAATCATATTGAACCCTCTCTTATCTGAGTACGCAATCATGTATTTGTAGCGCTGTTATGTTTTATACATAGATTAAAATTAAAAAAGCTTCCTTTGCTGATACACTTATTTAACTAGTCAAGGAGTTGATACCTTTTATAATTGAGGTGAAATATCTATATCAATACATATTTTGACAGCATTATATTGCAATTATTAATCCACATTTTTAAGAAGCACTTTATTGTTATTTCGATTAAATGTCCGTACAGGTACATTTTTTGATTATTAGTCGAAGAAACTATTGCTCATTATTAATATCTACCAATAGGCATAATCAATTTTGGCTGCAAATGTATAAAGATAGGTATTTTCGATTGTCAGATCCTGGTACATTCCCGAATACAATTTGCAATAGATTATTGGAAATGTGTTTCAACAAATGATATATCATTTAGAAATAAAAAAACAAGTCATATTTTCAAATATATTTCAGTAACAGGACTAAACCAAAGTCCTGATCTGTACCAACACCAATTTCCTTGGTGTTTTGTAAGCAATATGTATTCATAATTGAGAAATAATGTTTAAAACACACTCTCCCTATCTATTTGCGCCCACTGACTATCTTTGTTTCAGTGGATATCGTAACCACGGATTCTCAAACTAACCGAAGGGTAACTCAGTGCCGATGAAATCAGATTGTGTGGTAGGCTGAATAAGAAATAATAATGTTGAATGTAGTGATTTGCATTTGGGTTTGGATGAGTTCAAGCGGAATGGTGAGCCCTTTGTCTTCATGGCAAAGTGTTGTTAATGTACATGTTCATTTATGCGTGCATTCTGATCATTCCCCATATAATCATATAAACTCAGTGCAGTATTTAAAGCAGTGCTTATCCGAAACAATAGACCGATTTTACAGTAAGTTAAACTACAAAAACAGTCCATCAAATGTGACTGTGCTTTTATCTAATCCTTTGGGAATCTTGAAAATTGAATCTTCAAAATCGCTGTATATGAATATTAAAGCACAGCTCTCAACCGCCGACACCATGGGATTTAATATTACATTTTTATTATTTGACATGGGATATTCGGGTCCGTACTGTCCTTATGAACATATGTATGTAAGAGAACGTAAAAACTATCACAATGCTAAGAGATACTGTGGAAGGAGACCAAGACTCAATTATATTTCCGATGACAATTCAGTTCAAATCACTATTGAAAGTTTCGGAAACTTCCCAACAGTGTTACATATTGAGTCTCAGATAGTAAAGGCAAGTGTGAAATGCGCATCTTACACAAGTCAATCTTACGGATGCGATACCGAACAAACGCCGGTTACAATACAAGCAGGTTTCCAAAGCACTAATGGTCTTTTTGACCTGCATCAAAATGCATATCGCATAGCTTCGGGAATTCAAGTTTATACAGCCATTGTCATGGTTCAATATGGAAATCATATTCAATTCTACACGAATGAAACAGATACGCATACCCGTATTACAGTCTATGAAGGTCCTTATTCTGTGGAAGATAAAATCTTGTGTATATCAGGTAATGGTTCATTCAGTGGATACACATATGGTCCATCCGCCAGTATTAGTGCACACTCAAGAATTAAATCTAAAGTACTTTATATCATACTTTTTTTATCGAGAAAACTGAAGGAATTCGAATTTGATATAACATTGTCAATTGTGAAAATGCCGCTAATGTTGTCTTTTCCTTCTTTTTGCGCTCCACACTTTGGGGTATATTATTGTCAAGTGCAGGCACTAGAAGCAAAACAGACTTCAAATAGAGATAGGGCTTATGAATTCATGATAACTAGTTTTGAATATGATGGTCCAGACATATATGATTGTATATATGGAGGAATAGCAATACATAAGATTGGTAGCAGCAATACTATCATGGTCGAATGTCGTAAAGAAAATCTCATAATTGACCAATTCATTGGACTAGAAAAAGGATCAGCGATAAGTTTTCTTTCATATAAGAAGCCACTATATGTGAATATGACCATTCGAACAGCCGACTGTAATGTCATCACTACATTCAAACCATATGCAGAAATGCCAGACCTCAAGCTTTATCATCATCAGCTTTGTGAACAAGTTATAATGCATGCTCATCGACGATTTGAATTTAAAGTTAGTTTTCAATCGCATTCAAAACTGATAGATGTCAAAGTGTTTCACAGTGTATGGGAAGGATACTGCAGAGACAGAGGTACTTTGTGGTATACTTCGTCGTTGTATAATACGACAAGGTCTCATGGCGCTTCATCCTCTCTTTCCGTGGTCCACAGGTTGCAATTTGAGCACATCAATTTTCCGAAAGTGATCAAAGCCTACCATGGTGTACTTATAAGCTGGACAATGCACTGTGAATGGTCACGCACCGTATTATTTATAAAAGTAGCACCATCATGTGCGCATAACAATTCAAACAAAGATTATCTGCATCACCACAATGATCTGTTTTCGCTCAATTGTCAAGCACATTTTAATATGGTGGTTCCTCCAACAAGTGGCTTCTCTCGCTTCCATATGCTTGCACCTTTCAAAGCTAATCTAACCACCAATGCATCTCAACTTGTCAACATTTTATCGGGTGGCAAGCATAGGTCTACATCTTTGTCAATTCAAATTACCAAACATATCACATTTGTCACAAATCCACATTGTCAAAGACATTGTTCAGTTGACTATTTTGATCTAGTTACCACCACTGGAAAGGTGATATATTTAGGACGATATGACTGGCATTGGAGAGACTCATCCTTTACATTTGTATTTGCAAAGGATATGTGGGCTAATGAATTGAAGTTTCAAAGATTTATTTTGAACGATGAATGCAAGTGTGAGTTCTGTAAGATATTTGTTTCTATATCTGATGTGGTAGAAGATTCCTTTCCCTCAGACAGCGCTTTTCTGATCATAGGGCATTTCAAAGATTCAGCTAACATTTTTAACTTTTCTTATTATGGCAATCATTACCAGGTTTATCTAGAACATTCTGAGTCATGGAATGGAGCCAATTCAAAATGTGAGCAAATAGGAATGAACCTTTTATCTGCGTCATCTCAAGGCCAGATTGATGCTTTAAAAGTATTATATAAACAAATGTCACATCTTCAAAAGACTGGCAGCGGAAACAGATTCATATTTACAAACATGCAAGAGGTACAGTTAATCGATTTATATTGACGAGATATTCCAAAGATCCGAACTTTTCGAAACTAAATGTTTGTGGATTTTTATATATTTAGACTAGTGATTTAGTTTGGATTGATGGAAAACCTTATCGATTAAAGAAGAATAGGGATGGATTGCTTATTCATATGAAATTTTACCGAGAGATTGGTCTTTCTTTCAACGAGTAAGCTGAGCTTAATCATAATGAATTAAAATGTCATTTTTTTGCTCTTTTTTATCAATTAAATAGCATTTGAATGCATATTTCAGAAGCATTAACTGGCCTGAATGGTATACAAGTTTAACACAGGCATGTAGCCCATATTGCGAACCGAGTATATCGAAAGGTTACCATATTTCTGACCTTACATTTACTATTGTCAGATGATGATATTGATGACTAAATGTACTTTAAGTTGACGCATGTAAATATTTAGCGGAGTGTTCATTGATGAATTGCGCTCACCATACGTATATGAACAATTTTTTTTGCTTACAGAGAATGAGCTTGTACGTAAATGCCCTGGTGCGATATATCATCAGTTTGAGACAGAAATAACTATGGTCAAAGTACCATGCAATACAACATTGCCTGCTATTGATGTTATTTGTGTTGACCAAACAAAAGCCCCAGCAAATCCCTTTCATAAAACAAACCAAGTTGGCATATTTACACAATTGGCTTTAGCAAAATGTAAGGTGGATCATGGTTATTTCGGACATGGGGATGTATGCCATGTTCTGAATTTATTTTCTATCTTCTTTCAAACCAATTTGAGTGTATCTAAATACAAGAATTGGGATATGCTCGACAACATACTACTAAAGGACCATTTACTGGAATTATTTGAACCCCTGAATAACTATATTAAGTTGGGCTATGTTGTTAAATTGGAAAAAAAATCATATTTACTATATGATTCCGGTGAAGCTGAACTAAAACACTCAATTTACAAATGGCATCTTACAGCTGACCTATTTGGCCTAAGCAGAGACAGAGTTGTTGTTATTACGAAGAAATATGGAACCCAACTTGCAAACAAGAATTCATCAAACATAGGAAATTTATTTAGATGTAAAGATGGCGCTTATATTGCTACTGCTTTAATTTGTAATGACGTTCCAGATTGTTTGGCAGAAGAAGATGAATTAGAATGTGAAGAAAAGGAACTTTGGGAGTTATTCACTTGTATTAATGCAAAAGTAATTTTTTTGTCGAAGCTGTGTGATTTTGTGAATGACTGTGATGACTTAAGCGATGAGCTACACATCAATTGCAAACGCACATGTGACACAGTTGAAGAATTCAAGTGTAAAACAGGTCAATGTGTTCCTTCGTATCAACATTGTGATGGTATGATTAACTGCTTAGACTCCTCAGATGAGCAAAACTGTCGTAAAGGTGCATTACATGGAGAGATGGAGCTTCCAAATCCATCATATCGTTGCTTTAATTCTTGCAATATCATTCCAACTAAATTACAAACGAATCGGTCAAATCTGGGAAATTCATTGCATATTCTACGTGACATCCCCTGCTGTAAAACATGTCATCAAACTTTCACATTAACCCATCTCTGTTTATATGATTTAGATATGTTTTCCAATATGTATCCATGTGACCATGGCTCTCACCTCAAATACTGCCGACACCATGCATGCACTGGTTATTTCAAATGCCCCCTTTCATACTGTTTACCAATTCGTTTGCTTTGCAACAAACGATTGGACTGCCCGAATGGCGAAGATGAGATAGGTTGTCCTAAAACATTGACAAATTGTCAAGGAATGTTGTTGTGCAAAGACAGAACATGTTTGCCCTTAAGCAGCGTTTGTGATGGAATAGTGCATTGCTCACATGGAGATGATGAAAGAATGTGTCACATATATTGCCCAATTGGGTGTTTATGCAATGGTTTGGTATTTCGATGCAATTTTCTAAGGGTTCACTCTGATTCTTCAAACCAATTAATTCATCCAATTCATTTAGTCTTAAAACAGACCAGTTCGTCAAACAATTATGACTTAAAGGATCTTTCTAACGCCCTCTGTCATAGGATAAAATATCTAGACATGAAATATCTTTCTCTGAAGATAGTCCCTGTTGAGATATCAAGCATCCGAGCCTTAGAATGGTTAGACCTTTCTTATAATGATCTGAAAAAAATAACAACTAATTCTTTTCAATTCAATACAAATATAAAGGAAATCCGATTAGCTGGTAACCAGATATTACTGATACCGGCATTTTCCTTTAAAGGACTAAGCGATGTATCTTCTTTAGTCATTGCCAAACAAAATATATCATCACTGTGTAATAACAGTATGGCTGGGCTTGCCCATTTGACTTTGCTAAACTTTAGCTACAATAAGTTCACATCCCTAAAGGCCGACTGGTTTTTGCCATTACGCAAACTTGAAAAGCTTTTCATTCAAGGTAATCCAATTTCATCCTTAGATCTTCTATTATTCAATCTAATGCCGTCTTTGTCTATTGTAAAATCATCTGCATCAAATGTTTGCTGCATTTCTAGTAATATTGTACTATGTAATGAAAAGACCGCTGATCATCACATATGTACCTCCATGTACGACAGTGTTTCAATTCCTATCATAGCAGCTGTTTGTGGAATAGTAGGTTTGTTAACTAATCTTCTTGTCCTAATCATTAGAGGTATTGCTATAAAGAACAACCACTCTATAACGGTGATGAGTTTGGCCTTAGGTGATCTCTTGAGGGCTTTGTGTCTCCTAGCATTGAGTGTAGCCGACGCATTTTACAGTAGGGGTTTTGCTTTGATTCGAAATATATGGATACAAAGCTTTCAGTGCAGAGCAATAGGTGTGATATTATCTACCATGAGTGTGAGTAGCACATTCGCAATTCTTATCATATCAATTGACAGATTCATTATCATGCGAAACCCGTTCAGTTCAATAACACAGAAAAGGTACATAAAATACAGAGTGACATTTCACCTGATATTCTGGCTCCTTACATGTTCTTCATATTTAGGTTTAATGCAATTCTGGCCTCCTGAGCAAGGGTTGTGTCTCATTAAAATATATCGCAAGAACCTGGCCTCAAATTACCACGCAATACTCGTATATTGGGTTTTGAATCCAATCTGTGTCCTTATATCTATTGCTTTATATGGTTTGATACTGGTCTTCTTAAAGACTTCGATCCATTCATTCAGTATCATAGGACAACGGTCAGGCAAAAACAAAATAACGAAAATGGGATTAACCTTCCGAATATATATGATTATTCTGTTTAACACATGTGCCTGTATACTTGAAGGTACACCGCTATATATTACAACACTTAAGCTGCAACGTGAAAGTTTTATTTCCGACCTCTTGAATGTGTTATGTATTTCTATTCCAATCGTTGTTAATCCAATCGTATACACTCTCAGCACACACCTGGTAACGTCTAAGATATCAAAAACAGTTTGCGGTTTTAGAAAATAACTATGTCATTATACAAATTGCATGCCGCATTTAACTAGATTTGTATGCTGGTTGGAAATCTTATATTCCTGAATTAAATATATGACCCAGCATATTAGTTTATTCATAATATGTATCATTATCAATGTTCAAATTCGTAGAGCGGAACTAGATCATGGGGTGGACTTAATCTTGGCAGGAACAGATTAAGTCATGATCATCATTCAGGCACTTGCCAGTGTAGAATCTATGGCTTCAAGACAACATATAGTCAAAACTCTGAGTGCCGTACGGGTGGTAGCACACCATCTTATACAGCACCGTGCCGAAGCAAGTTGCGCCGCTCACCGAGATTCCCAATGGATATCACTGTCGGACAACTGGGTCACAGTCAACAGGTATTTCCACGGAAGTCGCCCCTCGTCACCGGATTACTACAGGGACGTGGTGGTTGTTTCGTTCATCTGGCACGTATCCTGGCCGTAATAAGCACTCACCTATTTCAGCGTGCCAACTCGGTTGACAGTTGCCGATCACTAAGATGAGCGACTGACTAGTACTCAGATGAGTACAGGACATCAGCCGCGCATCTTACATCAGCTCCAATGTAAAGGTGTAAGAACAATCAGCCAAAAGGAAAGTCGCTACAAGCAGCATTATTGATTATCATATGATTGTAAAAATATACAGTCGCATTCATATGAGTATTCCAACATGTGAAAGCATTATATATCACAACAATTGGATCTTTGATAGAAATATCATGCCTGTTCATTCATGAACGTTATCAAAATCCATGTGTATATTGTAGAAGTTAATGTCCATGTAAACATAATCTCGCCAGCTTGTACCCTTGAACGTTTCTAAATGCGAACTGTTATCAGGTCATAGGGCGATTCAAATTCTAGTATTGCTTGCTTGTGTTCTTAAAATCCTAAATTACACCTGTGCAGTGTTCCGAGCTGAAGGACAAGACATATAAAAAGCTCAATGTAATCGGTGCGCACTCACCTGGTTCAACTGCCAACTCGGTTGACAGCTGCCAATTACAAAGATGAGCGACTAATCAGTCCTCAAATGAATACAGGTCATCAGCCGCGCATATAACACCTGCGTCATCCTCGCGAAAAAATAAACACACTGGCGTAAACCTAGACATATAAGAGATATCTTCTATACCCTGGCAGAAAGTTCGACCAAATTCAAATGATTCGTAGTTTTTTTTATACGAATTTATACTCTCCTAGTGGGGCTAGTTTATTGGTAAGAGCTGCATTGCCGTACAACAGTAATAACATGTGAACATTTACGTATACCCACAAAAAACTGTTTACAACTTACTAGGCTCGATCTGCACCTCACTATAGGAAACGGGGATCATTATTGTAAAATTTGAAAATGGGGGAAAATGGTGAATAATATCAAAATAGTACGAATAAATGAATAGTCATAACGAATACTAACAAGAAGGTGACGGAAAATACGTCAATAATGAGGGAAGTAATAAGGAATAATGAGGAAGTAATAAGGAATAATGAGGAACATTAGGAAATAATGTGACAATAATGAGTAATAGTGAGCAGTAATGAGAAAAAGTGAAGATAAAATGACTGTAAATGATGAGAAAATAGGGAAATGTTCTTATTGGCACAGTCGATGCGTATGGGTCAAAGTATATTAATCTATCTTTATTATTTAATTTAACTTTTTATCACCCAAACTATCTTAATCATTTAGCTACAGCTCATGGTCTCATGACATGGTTGAATAACTAAACTATCATTTACATCTTTTTATTTACCATACTATTAATTAGAACCAATTACTGCTTACCATGTAAAAGGTCATGGTATGACGCAACGGTACAAACTTTATTTAAAAATCGATCTAGCTCCAGCAGAAGGCAATTGTAACTTCCAGGTCTGATGTCCAATCAAAATCACTGTTTTAATACTTTTCTCCCTATAGAAATAGCCGGCAGAAGTAATCGTTGAAGGCCCCTGCACACTCAATCTAAAATTAAGTATTACGTTTGAATGATGCCGTACTAAAGAATCCCAGGTCAAAGTGCTACAACTTGATTTATCTCGAGCAACCGTATCATAATGTTTGCATTATTGTAGGCACAAGCACAAAGCGATATCTTGCTGGGTTCACAGTACGCAAGGCTTATTGAATAAATTCATATTGTTGGCATGTTTGAGCCCAATATATGCTTCATGAAGTTCCCCTAGTACTCCTAGTATAAACGCTTACCAATAATTTGTCTTAAAGTGTGTGTAATGAGTTTAGTCAATTGCCAATAACATTAGAAATTTGCTTCGGTTATCAAGATACCTCATTGGTAGCAGAAATTCCTTGGTCAATTATTGTTGGACACTTTAAAGGGAGGACATTTCAAGCATATCATATTTTGCTTTAAGATTTGCCTTGCTTTAAATATTGTTTGCTTCATACCTATGGGAGGTTGTAGCACCGGGCTCCTTCACTCGCCAAAACCAACTGGCATTATAACCCTTACCATAGAGCTGAGCGGTCGTGAATTAACATATCTACACACCTACGTTCTCCCGTTGTGCATTCCTTTTCCTTCCCCGGAATAAGTCAGTTTCCACCGCTCAGCTCGTATCCATGTGCTCATATTCCCGGAATTCAGTCTGTGTTGATTAACACCTTGTCCAGATGGAATGTTGTGTCAGAAATCCCAAGTAAATATTCTGGTTGTCCAGAATCGAGACTGCTACAGCGAAGGAGACTGGGGATTGCAAACATAACAGCATATTTCCGCTCATTAGTATATGCATTCATCCTACATCTACTTTTAGAACATGGCCTTAATATAGAACATTCTGTATATCTCGGCTATGCAGCACACTGATCAATAACATTAGATAAACATCCAGTCAACATAAGGAGAATCGTACAAGGCAATTGCACCAGCATTTCTCTCATCCCAGGAATGTCACAGCTAAATCATGATTGCTAAGTGCAAAATGATTTATCTTAAAATGAGCACATTTTCAATGTGATTCAATTATGCTGGAGGGATATAATTAAATTGGGGGGATTTTCCCTATTGCTTGATAAATTGCTGAGTTTTTATGATTAATGACAATAATTTCCACAATAGAACAGATCTGCGTATTTATTCAGAAATACAAGAAGCTGAGACAGCAGTACAGTGTATAATGAAAACCTGAGTACAACATGTCGGATGTTCATCTGTTGAAAGATGATAGAGGCTTTGCAACTTTGTTATTAACAATAAAAGTTGAGAAACATTGTATTGAACTTATTGTCTCGTTAAGCACTTGCTGGTGTTATTACAACAACAGCAAAGCTGACAGGTTTGTAAGCATGTGAGCATATTTTGTGTCACTCATTCCACATTTTACGCGTGTCATTACGGTAACGGGATGGGTGGAGCATTAAGTACTTGAGGCATTTAAATACACACTGGTAGAAAGATTTCTGAGAAGCATTATCAGTGAGAGTTAGGCAGATGCGGCTGCATGTATGACTTCTCAGATCTCTACTGTGAGCTGCCGTGACAAGCAAGCAAACCATGATCACATAAAGGATGATCTTCATCTGAATAAAACAAAAATAGACATTTATAAATTAATAAGTCTTTTTTTTTTGGCCAGGGTCGGTGCGGCAGGTATTTTTGGGGTTTCTTTTACGAAAAAGAGGGTTCGGCAGGCTTTCTTTTGATCGCCAGATTATGGGGGGTCCGGCAGGATTTCATGAAGGCCGATACATAGGGGCGGCAGGGCCCTTTTGGCAGTTAATTTGGCAGAATATATTTGGCCAAGTTGGCTAATTTAGCAGTATATTTGCCCAATTTGATCAATCAACCTGACAGTGTATGTTACAAAGTAAAATGACATTTTATGTTATAAATCTCTTTAATTGGAGAAAAAGGAGGATGGGGGGGGGGGGGGGTGGTGTCTGGGGTCTCAGGCCAATGCAATATATTAATTGTATGCATACTAGGTGAAAGTAAAATAATAGACGTAGCTATAATCAACATTAATTTCGCTGGTTTAAGATATTTAAATGTTGTTGTCCACTCTAATCTTAGGGCTTGTTTAATATATTAAACTAAAATTAAGAATCCAAGTGTCGGGGAGCAGCACTTAAACGAAAACAGAAAAAACTAACTATAAACACATACAACGGGTTGAAATATTACATTAACATGAACCTACCCTAGTTTACACCGTAAGATTAAGCCTAATCCTGAGAAGATATCCGTGTGACTTTAAGGATGCTCGACTGTTGATGTCAGAATGCTGACGCCTCTCCTACCTCCGTGCTTATATATGTCTGATTCTACATAAATCGATAATCAGAATATTTAGAAAGCCAGAGTAACTACGTTTGATGACAAGTTCATGAAGTACCCACTGTATATTGAGCTTGAACATACCGATGCAATGGATTCGAATCGAGCTTGTCTGTTCGGAAAAGATATTTTTGGCTAATCGAGAGCGGAGGTTCATTAAGATGCGGGCTGGATTCTGGATGCATCCTCACCATTTCTGAGATTAGGTTTCATTATTTTTTACCAAGTTTGTTCGCCGGTCACTTAGCCCTGGTTATCGGATTCAACAGTATTGTTGCGTATTAATTTAATAATGATATTACTAAAATCATAAAAGCTCATTCTCGTACATTTACTTCTGACCCCCCCCCAAAAAAAAAAAACAACAACAAAAACACGCTATGTCTAGACAACGTTTTTGATGTTCATGGGCAAACAGTACTCTGCGCCTTGTTCAAGATTTAATATCTAGTCGCTCGCTCCATGGTTTAAACAAGTTTCGAGTGCCAATCCTAGTTGATGCGCCTGTATTTTCACATTTTCGTTCCAAGAAGTAAATATTGCACCTAAAATGTAATTAG
>JAXGGS010265955.1:0-14739 GCA_035585475.1 Armandia brevis | reverse complement strand
CACGCAAATACCCAAGCGACCACCTCTGCCAAAACTGATCCGCAAGATACTGCAGCTGCTTCCAGCGCCGCTTGTACATATCCTGTTGAGTAAACTCACCACGAATACCACCAGCCTTGTGCAATGTCAATAAGTGTTGAGGAGTCAACGGAAGCAACTCCTGACTGTCCTCCCGCACCGCTGTGATAGGTCGGGAATTGATTATTTCCTCCACCATACAACAGAAAGTAGAAAATCCTTCATCAGACATCGTCTGACCCTTACTCAATGCCATCATCAACTCTCTTGCAGTACGGTTCATCCGTTCCCACACACCCCCATGGTGTGATGCCAATGGAGTATTGAACTGCCACCTGATATGACTCTCAGCCAAATCCTGCTCGATACGCACAACATTCCACTTATCAAACTGTTCCTTCAACTCGCGCACCGCACCGACAAAATTTGTCCCGTTGTCACTGACAACAAGGACCGGCTTACCACGACGCGATATAAACCGCTGTAATGCATTAAGAAATGACGAGGTAGATAAATCCACCGACGGCTCAATATGTGCAGCTCTAGCCTTCAGACATGTGATCAAACAGATGTATCGCTTCACGAATGAACGGCCAATTTTCACCATAAATGGCCCGCAATAATCTAGACCCACAGTCTCAAATGGCACTTCGCCCTGCTCAATTCGCACCGCC
This sequence comes from Armandia brevis, assembly GCA_035585475.1. NCBI lineage: Eukaryota > Metazoa > Annelida > Polychaeta > Opheliidae > Armandia > Armandia brevis. The sequence continues at coordinate 14,047 of JAXGGS010265955.1, read as the reverse complement.
GGTAATGGTGCCATCACCTGCTGTGTCAACTGTCCCTTAAGACGACGACAAAACACACATGCTCGAACAATCTCCTTAACCAACGACTTACCACCCAAAAGCCAATATGTCCTTCTCACCTCCATGTACGTTCTATCCACACCAACATGACAAAACTTTTCATGCACATATCGTATGTACATCCGCGCACAATCAGACCTGGGCAAAATCAAAGGGTGTTTCTCCTCAAATCTAAGTTCTGACAACATCAGTCTACCACCCACTCGCCAGGTACCATCAGACTGAAATGGAAACAACTTGTTGAATCCATATGTGTTTCGCTGTGTATCAGTCAAACTCAGGTGCTGAACAGCAGTCATCACCAATAACTCTGCAGCCTGAAACTCCTCAGATCTAAATCCCCCACTGAGCTTAACACCATTCCGCAAATGCTCCAACAGACGTTGTCACACACATACAGCACGAAGCAAACGCAACCAGTCAGAGTAATGCTGAATCAGCTCACCCACACATGAGTAACTCTGACGAGATACCTCAACTGTCATCACATCTATCGACTCATATGGACGACGCAATTCCAAATTGGACAATTTCACATCCGCATTGAAATCAGTAGGCTGATCAGGCCACTCTACAACCCGCTTTAAAAAAGTCGGGCCTTCAATCCATTGTGGAATCTCCAACAATTGAGTAACCGTACAACCTCTGGACGCCACATCTGCCACGTTCAAAGAACCAGGAACAAATTTCCACTGATCTGGCTCCGTGAGATCCTGTATCATAGCAACACGATTAGCTACGAACGTCTTAAACTTCCTAGCCTGCTGCTTTATGTTATACAAAACAATGCTTGAGTCCGTCCAAAAAACACTCGGCCACATGTGAACGCTCAGTCCCTTCAAAACACCAACCTCAAGCTTCGCAGCCAAGAGTGCACCGCACAACTCTAAACGTGGAATTGAGATCTGCTTAATTGTTGACACCTTTGCTTTCGACACCAACAACGTGGAATGCATAACATCATCTGTGACACCCATAACCGTGAAATAAATCACCACACCATATCCAAGCTCCGACGCATCGCAAAACACGTGCAATCTATATCGATGAGTAACGTAATCTGACGCGCGCAACCATCTAGGTACCATCTGCAGCTCACTCTTCCACTCACGCCACCTCTGAACAAATCCCTCGGACAACACATCGTCCCAACCGAAACCTTCACGACAAATTGCCTGAATGAGAAACTTAGCCAACAGAATATATAGACCAAGAAATCCCAACGGATCATAAACCGCAGAAAAGGTGGATAACACCCCTCGACGAGTCTCCGGTTTATCCTCAATCTGAACGTTATAACCAAAGGTGTCAGTACCCGGCATGTAAGACGAACCCAAGGTAGATGCACGTACATCTGGCGAAATAGCAAACTCGACGTTCTCGTATAGCTTCGCCAACAAAGGAGCAGGCATAGCCTCAATCACCTCAACCTTGTTTGAGCCCAACTTGGTTAAATTGAAACTCACACGACCTAACAGGTCACGAAGCTCTAGCAGCAAACGAATACCCATGCTCACACTCAACACAGAACGCAACAAATCATCGACATAAAATCGTTTCCTAAGCGTCTCGATAACCAGCTGATCATAATCCAATTCAAAAATCTCCGCAGTCTTCTGCATTGTATACATAGAGGCCGATGGGCACCAAACACCTCCAAACATCTGTGTTTGCATACGAGCCTCTATCACCTTACCATCAGGGTCGTCATCTTCCCACCAGAGAAATCTCAACATGATTCTCTGGAACCTTGACCTGATCAAACATCGACTGAATGTCACCCGTGACCACCACCTCAAACTCACGGAATCCGATCAAGATATCCACCATACCATTTGCCATATTCGGCCCCTGATGCGCAGCCGTGTTAAGACACTCACCTTTGTACGGTAAACTAGCATTGCCCACAATCCTGCACTTGCCAGGACGACGAATCGTAATCACCTCATGCTGAGCAATATACCAACAATAACCTGGACGAGGCAAAAACAGACACAACTCCGCATATCCCAACTCAAAATTCTTTCGCATAGTTTTCACAAACTGATCTCGCAACTGAGCATTATTCTTCAATCTTTTGCCAAGAGCATTCAAACGTGCCCGAACCGGTCCATAGTTATTGGGTAAATTGGTGGCTACTTCTTAAAAGGAATGGGAATCACCATATGACCATTCTCTTAACGATATTCATCATCCCATTTCCTCAAAATCTATCGATCAATCGGACTCAAAACTCGTCTCTCCGGGACATGATCAATCTCCCACATTCTTTCCACCTGACGCTCCAATGCAATATCCGAAACTCGCAACACCTCACCAGAGGCACTCTCAACCATACATGCGTCATAACGCGCCAACTGTTCAGAAAAGTCACCAAACACGGTCCAACCCAAACGAGTCAGAACTCCGTAGGGATCGTACTTTCCTGAACCATACCTAGCATCTTGCTGTTGAAACAAATAAGCATTATCCTGACCAATAATGAAATCCACATGATCATGCAACATGCTGTCAAAAACCAAATTCTGGAAATGAGGCCACTCATTATATCTCCTCCTTTCACATACATGCTCAGTACCAATCACCATGTCTGGATTAACCACAACATTACTGATGTCCAGTCGCTCAACAATCGAGGTTGAATCCGCAATATCAAAATCCAGAACGTCTGAATTAATCTGTGTAATTCCCCCCAGACCATGAACCTTCAAATCAGCACGAGCCACTGGAGCAATACCACAAAACGACCGAACGCGAGGAGTACACATCGAAATACCAGCTCCAGTGTCAATTAACGCATGAGTACCATAATTAGCCTTAGGCCCAAATACAGCAATCGACACAATCGGTAACGTGTACGAACCCCTGTAACGATAACCTGTGTATACATTTTCATCAACATGTTTAACAACAATTGGTACATCATCACATTCATACAATTCATTCATCATAAGAGACGATTTCTCGTAATCTCCATCCTCTTTCGGAAGTGGAATCTGCACAGCGTCCTTGACCATAGCACGATGCAGCAACGAATTGTATCTCTGCTCAAAGTTAGCTGCCTGACATCCCCACGTGACTCCACACTTCTCAGCAACATGTCCAGGATACAAACACAACTTGCACAGCTTGTACTTCTCCACGAAATGAAGCTTTTCATAAGCCCCGAGATCTCTATACTGAAAACAATGGGAGGTGAAATGACCTCGCCTACAAAGGAAACATGTGGGTTTCCGGCCACTCTCCTCTCCAGTCGACGATCGATCCGAGGTAAATCCTGACGATCCACATGGCTTGCTCGCAAATACATATGACTCCTCACAGTCCTCAGCATCAATCTCCGAAAGAAATCCAGATCTTTTCTTAACAGTAGACGCACTCAACTGTTTCGGAGGAGCATCCGAGGCACCTACACCTCCGGCAATCTTATTCAGACTCTCCGTACCGTAGATAGGGTCAGACATTTCTCGAGCTGCCCTATCAATCAAGCGAATCAAGTCAGACAACCGAACAACTTCACCGCTGTCCTCCTTTTCAACTTTCTGAGTACGCCAACGATTCTGCAGATACGAAGGCAGCTTAACGGCAATAAGCTTCATAGATCGTGTACACTCCTGTTCGGAAATATAACCCATCGCAGAAAGAGTATCACTCGCGCTTTCAAACTCAGCTGCAAACTTGACCATTAGATCCGTCGCCTTGAGTTTAGTATAATCCATGAGCCTATCAACCCACGCCTGAGCAATCAGGTAAGGGCTACCAAACTTTGAATGCAGAATCTTCATTGCTGACAAATAACCAGTCTTGGGATCCTTGTAGTTACAACTGTCGATGTACTGCTGAACCTCAGGCACACAGTGTTCGTATAGTGTGCTTAACTTCGACGAGTTGCTACATCCCGACTTGTTCATTAAATCGAGAAATGAAGGGATGAAATCTTGTCAGATCACCATCAAACACAAACAACTTCGCCTTAGGACCACTCATATTCTTATACATATCCTTCTGCTGACGCTGAGTGTGCTCTAACAACTGCTTGACAACATCTGTACTCGTACGATTCATAACTGCCGACAAGTTCATCAAATCCTCTGACGTCATACCTCCTCGCGCACCCGATGGAGGCACCATCGTCACATCCTCAGTCGATGCATCTCTCTCCAATAACTGAGCCTGTAGCGAGGAAATACAATGTAAATTATCCTGCGCTTCATCATCCCGTGTCTTCTGTGATTTTCTCATAGCATCCTCATTTTGGCCCAGTCGATCTCTCATCATATCAACCTCACCCTGACGCTCAATCTGAAGACGGGAAAGTTCAGATCGAAGATAGTCAATCTCGGTCTGTTTCATGTCAACTGCACCCTCCTTCCGTTCTATTCCCTTCATGGTAGATGACATCACCGGAGACGAAACATCTCCGGCACCCATAGGAGCTCCCGTAAAAGCACTACCACCAGGAATTATCGTGGAATTTAGGGAATCATTATCAGAACTGGCCTGTCCCGACAACGTAAGCCCGAACGCGCCCATCACAAGTAACCACTCACTGGCATCACTCTGTACTTTGGTAACATCAAGACGTAACACAGCCAATTTCTCTTCAATATCGTTAACTGGAACATTATTCGCCTCGTAAACCTTGACGGTACTGTGATGTACTTCCACAAAATGAGTGAAACTAGCTGATAAGCCAGACAACTGTTCTTCAACCTGTTCTACACGACCAACGTCCTGTTCTTTAATCAATGTAGATATATTGTTCAGTCTATTTCTAACAGCACCTTGTTGATGTCCTCGACATGAACGAGCTTCTGTAACTGCATTCGACGACTTGGTTTCCGCATCCGAAGGCATGGTCAATAATACAGTGTTTAACTGTGTTACGTCGCTAATAAATGAAAAATAAATGTTTGTTTGTATACGTCGTTGTGTTACACACGGCCTCTTAAACGATAGACATCACAGGAAACTTCTTGAACTTATGATCTCTTCTTTATTGAAAACCGGTTAAACTATAAACAACAAATATAAACCTGAGTAAATACACGTCATAAAACGAAAGTGAAAAGTGAAAAGTATAAAATTAACCGTGAAACTGAAAATCTTAGATTTATGGAATATTAAAGCATATCTCGGCGATCTACAAACATTCAAACAAACACTCACCACTATGAAACGACCTAACTCTCAGGAATTCACATGAACTGACGAATATAAAATGAGCGACGAAAGTTCGAACAATCGCTACGACTCCTTTTCTTTACTAACAAGCCCTTTAAATCAAACATGTAAACCCTGACTCAAACATACCACTCACACACACTACTTTCACACGCAACAACGTACTACTTAAGATAATTAATTATCAGTTTCAACTGTTACCCGCTTTGCAAAGTAACATCTTGTTTACGCTCTCTATAAATGGTTATAGGTAAAGGTGCACCTGATGCACAGGCATAATAAAATAGCTCAGTTTATGGTGTTGTATCGTAATGAAAGTACTCCAATTATAATAGATATTGACGTGACACTGCCATGCTTATATTTAAGAGACTTATCTAACTTATTGATTTGTTGATTACGTGTCATGGAAGCTTATTGATGATCAGATCTTGTACAGACCAAGATGTATAAAGCATCCAATTGTCGATACACATTTCTCTGCTGCATTCATGCATTCCAAACTTCATATTTTAATATATTTGTTGGCAATCTTCAGTTGATCATTCATTCTATTATAACTGAGAGATTGACAACTATTAGAGGATAGGATTGTAGTACAAACATATATCACATATTTATCGGTCTGACAAGTAATTTGCTTTCCAAATTGAAAGTATTTTAATTCTTGTTTACGCTCTCTATAACTGGTTATGGGTACAGGTGCAACAGAGACATAGGCATCATTAAATAGTTCTCACCATGATGTTGTTCCGTAATAAGAGTATTCCCATTATATAAGCTATTGCCATGACACTCTGATGTCGGATTTTAGAGACTTATCTTACTCATTTAAGAGAGATTCAAAATATGTCAGTTTATGGTGTTGTATCATAATGGGAGTACTCCAATTATATTAGATATTGACATGACACTGCCATGCTTATATTTAAGAGACTTATCTTTACTCAGTTAAGAGAGATTCATACTTACTTCAGTTCTGTCAAGTGTGGACAATATTTCAGGTTGTCAGCAAGAGCCTTTGCTCCTTCATCTCCTATCTCGTTGTACCCCAGACTGGAATTAGTCAACAGTTCATGTTAGATCTGAAGTATCCGGCTTCATGATACAATCATGTTCATGAAACACCAAATGTATGTTGTGTCTTTCACAAAACTGGCCTATTAGTGTTAACTTATAAATATGTTGATTAAGTGTCATGGAAGCTTATTGATGATCAGATCTTGTACAGACCAAGATGTATAAAGCATCCAATTGTCAATAGACATTTCTCTGCTGCTTTCATGTATTCCAGAATTCACATATCAATATATTTGTAGGCAATCCTCAGTTGATCTTTCATTTTATTATAACGGAAAGAATGGTTACTGTAAGGGGATTGGATTGTAGTACAGGCATATATCACATATCTATAGGTCCGACAAGTGATAAGCTTTTTTCATATTTAATATATTTTTATTTCTTATTACGCTGTCTAAACTTGGTTATAGGTACAGGTGCACCTGATGCACAGGCATAATAAAATATGTCAGTTTATGGTGTTGTATCATAATGGGAGTACTCCAATTATATTAGATATTGACATGACACTGCCATGCTTATATTTAAGAGACTTATCTTTACTCAGTTAAGAGAGATTCATACTTACCACAGTTCTGTCAAGTGTGGACAATATTTCAGGTTGTCAGCAAGAGCCTTTGCTCCTTCACCTCCTATCTTGTTGCTGCTCAGACTGGAATCAGTCAACAGTTCATGTTAGATCTGAAGTATCAGGCTTCATGATACAATAATGTTCATGAAACACCAAATGTATGTTGTGTCTTTCTCAAAACTGGCCTATTAATGTTAACTTATTAATCTGTTGAATATGTGTCATGGAGGCTTATTGATGATCAGATCTTGTACAGACCAAGATCTATAAAGCATCCAATTGTCAATAGACATTTCTGTGCTGCATTCATTCACTCCAGACTTCACATATTGATATATTTGTAGGCAATTTCAGTTGATCTTTCATTTTATTATAACTAAAAGATTGATCACTGTAAGGGGATTGGATTGTAGTACAGGCATATATTACATATCTATAGGTCTGACTAGTGATGGGCTTTCCAAATTTGGAGTATTTAAATTCTTGTTTACGCTATCAAAAATTGGTTATAGGTAAAGGTGCACCTAATGCACAGGCATAATAAAATATCTCAGTTTATGGTGTTGTATCGTAATGGGAGTACTCCAATTATATTAGATATTGACGTGACACTGCCATGCTTAGATCTAAGAGACTTATCTTACTCAGTTAAGAGTGATTTATACTTACTCAAGTTTTGTCATTTGTGGACAATATTTCAGGTTGTCAGCAAGAGCCTTTGCTCCTTCATCTCCTATCTTGTTGCCGCACAGACTGGAATCAGTCAACAGTTCATGTTAGATCTGAAGTATCAGGCTTCATGATACAATAATGTTCATGAAACACCAAATGTATGTTGTATCTTTAAAAAAACTGGCCTATTAATGTTAACTTATTAATCTGTTGAATATGTGTCATGGAGGCTTATTGATGATCAGATCTTGTTCAGACCAAAATGTATAAAGCATCCAATTGTCAATAGACATTTCTGTGCTGCATTCATTCACTCCAGACTTCACATATTAATATATTTGTAGGCAATTTCAGTTGATCTTTCATTTTATTATAACTAAAAGATTGATAACTGTAAGGGGATTGGATTGTAGTACAGGCATATATTACATATCTATAGGTCTGACAGGAGATCAGCTTTCCACATTTAAAGTATTTTAATTCTTGTTTACACTATCTTAAACAGGTTATATGTAAAGGTGCACCTGATGCACAGGCATAATAAAATATCTCAGTTTATGGTGTTGTATCGTAATGGGAGTACTCCAATTATATTAGATATTGACATGACCCTGCCATGCTTATATTTAAGAGACTTATCTTTACTCAGTTAAGAGAGATTCATACTTACCGCAGTTCTGTCAATTGTGGACAATATTTCAGGTTGTCAGCAAGAGCCTTTGCTCCTTCATCTCCTATCGTGTTGAAGGACAGACTGGAATTAGTCAACAGTTCATGTTAGATCTGAAGTATCAGGCTTCATAATACAATAATGTTCATGATGCACCAAATGTATGTTGTGTCTTTCACAAAACTGGCCTATTAGTGTTAACTTATTAATCTGTTGATTACGTGTCATGAAAGCTTATTGATGATCAGATCTTGTTCAGACCAAAATGTATAAAGCATCCAATTGTCAATAGACATTTCTGTGCTGCATTCAAGCATTCCAGCCTTCACATTTTAATATATTTGTATGCAATCTTCAGCTGATCTATCATTTTGTTGTAACTGAGAGATTGATCACTGTAAGGGGATCGGATTGTAGTACAGACGTATATTACATATATATTGGTCTGACAAGTGATACACTTTCCAAATTTGTATCTAAATTCTTGTTTACCCTTTCTTAAACTGGTTATAGGTACAGGTGAACCTGATGTACATGCATAATAAAATATCTCAGTTTATGGTCCGGTATCGTAATGGGAGTATTCCAATTATATTAGATATTGACATGACACTGCCATGCTTAGATTTAAGAGACCTATCTTTACTCAGTTAAGAGTGATTCATACTTACCACAGATATGTCAGTTGTGGACAATATTTCAGGTTTTCAGCAAGAGCCTTTGCTCCTTCATCTCCTATCTCGTTGCTGTCCAGACTGTAATTAGTCAAGAGTTAATGTTAGATTGTAAGTATCAGGCTTCATGATACAATAATGTTCATGATGCACCTTGAAAGTATGTTGTCTTTTACAAAACTGGCCGACTAGTGTTAACTGATTAATCTGGTGAATACGTGACCCATGATTCCAAAACTAATAGAATATAGCAAAATACAAAATGAATCTTTGAATCGGAAATAGCCATAAATTTAACTATGAACTATGGATTCAAAGATTGATATTCCAAACAGACTTTTTCTGCTGCGTTCATAATCGCGAGGAAACTTATTTTGATCACTTATAAGGTGACAAATTAAAACACGATTAAGGTAGGGGTGTATGGCCAAATATAGCCAATTCATTATAGGCTGACGAATTGTTGGCTTTCCAAAGGATTGGTTTATGAGTAACTTGTCAGTACCTATAGTGCACAATTTTACAGGGGATTGAATGACATTACTCATTTATATTTTAAATTTACTTCATATTCGACAACTGTTAATATTCAATATTTCGGGTTATAGACAATGGTATTAATACCTGCTGCTCCTATCCTCTATGTTTATGATGGAATAGATGTATTCAGCTGAATGGGAATTTTAATGTACAAAATGTGTATAATTTGTCATTAATAAATGTTTTCATACAACATGCAACCTTGTTAGGGTCCATAGTGGATAAAACAAGTTCCGGATAATTTTAAAGCAGATAACAATTTATGGTAGTTTGGACTAGACCAAATAACCGAAACCAATACACATTTGATTTGTTATTTGACGGAGGAAAATATTAGTGTTGTATATAAATTGCGTCCAGCCAGATACATAATTGATAGCAGACTTGAATCTAAATTTGGTCAGGTTTGACTTGATAACCGTGGTTAATATTAATTAATCTTCTTTAGCTGACTGTTATCGACAAACAAACTAACATGGTACTTACTCTAGTGCTCTGATTCCTGTTGATCCAGACTGTGTTACCTCATTTGTTAAAGCTCTCTGTCCAACACTTGTAATGTTACATCTACCAAGTCTGAAATATGTAAACAATAATATAAAACATCGATCACTCTATATGTGCAGATTGCTAGATAATAGGGATAATTATTGCCTCGGAGGATAAGAAGCTGCCTGAGGTGAGTGAGGATTTCACCATTTTTGTTCCTCACCTCTCTCTCCCCCCCCCCCCCTTTCTCAGCTGTGTGTAAATACATCAACCCGCGCAGGGGGCTGCAGTGAGGCAAGGGAATATATCCCATCACACACACACACACACACACACACACAGATCACCACCCCACAGCCGAGCGCACAGCTAGAAGTTTCCGGTCATGTATTTGCTGTGCTGTGGTTTATTAAATACAACTTTATAACACCAGCATTGAGTTGTGTTACTTTCATGATGTAGCCTATCCTGCACATGTTAATGTTCTCATAGGTTATTTTCGTCTCATCTTTAATATCAATTAGACAGATATATTGATGACTGTTAGAAGTAGGTTTTATTATGAATTTATAACATATATCTATTAACCTGAGACATGTTAAACTTTCCGTATCAAGAGTATTTTAATCAGATTCTCACCTTCCGGAACTATGTTAACAGAAATTTCAATAACTTCTTTACAGGCAACAGTTGGAACATTTGCTGTTGCTAACCTCATATGACATGTGTTCCCAGATTTATGTATAGTCTGGTTCCACAATACTAAGTATTTACTGTCCATGCTATAACATACATGGTTAATGTAGGTTGTACTGATGTACACCCCAGCTTTTAATTCAATATTCCTCTTCCTCTTCGTGGATTCGTATCCGAAATAAAAGCTCAGTTAAATTTTTGTTGAGGTTAAGTCTCAATCAGAAACCACTGCATGCATACTTTACACATTTCAACCGTTCTAGATAAACCACAATTTAAAATACGATTTGATTGACAGAATCACCAGGCAATAACGTTTTGTTAAGCTATTTCTTAAAATGATTGGAGCATCCATATTAGCTTAAGCTTGTAACCTGACACATATTATGATAATAGTCTAGATAATGCTACCATACTATAGTGGGAATGTATTTGATCATTCAACTTACCCCAAACTTTCAATTTTCTGTGACTTGGCTATGTAGTATCCTATTGATGCCAGATGATGGGGCAGTAGGCCGCCAGCAATGCCATTCAGATTAAGGTTTGTTCTCTCCTCCCTTTTGGCATTATTCACTTGTTCTGCGTCAAGGATCATGTCATCTACATCTGTGATCATATCTTCCATTCTGCCCTCGTGTAGACATCTGATAATTTGTAATTTACCTAATTCAGACAAAGATTTTTCTTCACTATTTTGTACCTTCATATTTAGCAGGAACTCAGATGCCTTGCTTTTAAAATCAGCTTCGGTATTTTCGGCAAGGGCTCTCAGAAATGTATGGCATATTTCAGGATCACCAAGCAGCCCTGCTGTGAACATTTGTACATTGTCTAGTCTCCTAGAATCTTCAGTAACAACAGTAAGTTTGGAGATGTATTCCTCCTTCCAGGTGAGACAGACATGAACTGCTGCAAAAAATTCCTGGATTGTCAAGTGGAAAAATGAAGCGGTATAAGAACAGCCACGAAAAGTTCTTTTCCCCCCATGAATTTCTAAAAATCCTTTTGTGATCACATCATTGATATCAATTTTGAATTTCTCCACATCTGTTTTGCTAAGTAAAATTTTTGAACTTTCATTCAAAATCAAAGAACTAGCAGCCAAATTGACAAGGGCTTTAAATGTTAGCTTTTCCTGCATTTGTCTATTCAATGAAAATTCCTCTAAATAATCATCTATTTTCTCTCTTTTGTAGAAGATTTCGAGAACTGCATAGATGTACAGTTGCGTCATGCTTGAAATGTCTGCTGTGTATAGATTTGTTTTCAAATCCTCAGCTAAAATTGACCCAATTAAGACACAACTTAAAGGGATGACGCAATGCGAGTACAAAACTGATTTTTGCTCCAAGTATGACATGAGTTTATCATGAATCTCTCTGTCATATTCACAAACAGCAAACAGACAGCTATCTATGGCAATCTCGTCAAATCCTAATGCAACATAGGTACCAGCAAACCATTTCTTGTTGATGACTTTAATGGGCCTTGCAGTTATCAAGACAGTCGATTCAGGCAACAGTTTGCCTTGAAACAGAGAGTAGAATATATGGGGTATCTCAGCCATGGTCTTCAAACTGCTTACTGATTTCTGGTTCCTATCTGGCAGGCTGTAGACCTCTTCCCAACCGGTCAGCTCATCCAAGCCGTCCACAATTATCAGAACACTCTCCTGCTGCTCTGAGATATATTTCCAGATTTCTTCATTGTTAGCGATGTCTCTGCAGTGTTCCTCCAGTAACAAGTCAAGGAATGTAACAGGCTTACATTCAGTTATTAGAAGATGTAGATCTCTGCATTGAAGATGAAACACCAACTTAAATCTATTGGACCAAAGTTCTCTGTTACCCCATTTGTGGCAAATGGTTTGAGTAATTGTGCTTTTTCCTGTTCCTGCTGCTCCTAGTAGTAAATATCTTCCGGTATTAGCAGTATGTTTCTCAGTGGGGATTAGGAGATTTGGAAAATCTAAGTTACCCTTGTTCTGGAAACTGGAAGCAGTTCTTTTAATATAATCTTCATTAATTTCATCAGTTGATTTTGTTGCTGTCTTCAACTGAACATAGAAAATACCATTTGTTTTTAAATCGAACTTTTCAGTGAGACAATTATTTTTAATTGTCATGTCTCTCATATGGTGTTTTTGAAGTTCCCGACTGTACTTCTGAAGTTGATGACTGGCAGCAAATTCTGAGATTGAAAACAAAATCAGCTTAGATGAATTATATATATCAATGTCCTGTTATAATGGATGTTCATAAGTTTAAGATGAGTACCCTCCTACCATTAAGATTTGGTTTTAACATATCTATCTGAAGTGCGATGTCAGTTTGTTCAGTTGATCTCAGGCATTCCAGTAAGGTTTTGTATGCTTTCGTGGTATTATGATGCTCCTTCAAGATCTGTATTAGTTGCTTTGCTTTCTTCTCTCTATTCGCTTCTCCTAATTTCTGCATCTGTCTATCACTTAGTGGTAGTACATCCTTGATGCTCTCGACTACCCTGTCACTGTCCATTTTAAACAGAATGTCATCGGGCACAACACTCAAGCTCTGTGGATTGTACATGATGGGATCTGAAATATTAGAAGTAATTTGGACTGAATAAAGTCATTGAATGAAATATCATATCACTTTGAATTGAACTTATTCATCCAACAATATTTATCAGAAGCACCACATATTTACGAGCTCAAAATTAAGCATATAATATATATATTAAGCATATAGATGCACATTGATAAACACTTTCACTGTCTGTCTTTTTGAATTCCCAAATTTAGCAGGAACCTTTGCCATTTACCAAACAATTGAAACTAAATTATGCTTATTGTCTAGTTGTCCAATATACTATTAATAAAACCGTGAATTATGGCAAGCTGATCAATACATGTTTCCTCTTTAAATGTTACTTGCTGGAAAAAGATGGGCAACAGATTTGTATAGTTATGACCGGAATTTATTAAGAATAGGAACCATCTCTATTTCATCTATGACCTTGTTACAAACAATGCTGTACAAATAATACCATAATACCTACAGCCCAACGGACTGCTAGCAAAGATATCATGATATGTGATAAGGTAAGCTATGGCATCTTGCCAGCCTGATATTAAGGTTTCTTATAAACAAACCAGATTCAAATACTCACCTCTATTGATTCCATCACTGTCAGAAAGGCCCTCTGGACTGTGACGGGAAGTCTCTGATGTTGATCGCATTGAAGGGAAATCCGAGCATGCCTCAGTTGAATCTGATATCACTAGACAAATGTAACAGGTAATGACTTATCCACTATGTTTGATATAATTGTATTATGTTTTTAACTAATGGTTTAAAATTAGAATATATGAAAAATCTGTAATTGGCCGTGTCACTTTCGTGTTACGCTACGTGTTTGTTCTGGGGT
>JAXGGS010265844.1:3004-14749 GCA_035585475.1 Armandia brevis | reverse complement strand
AAATTAGCTGAATACACTAAGGATAAGCATACTAGTAATTTGATAACATAATCCAGCACAGCATTGCGATAAGCGTTATGCTGTTCGGTTAGTTATATCTGTGTGTTTCTATCAGCAGTAATTCTCATATTTTTCCCTCTCTTTTCAGCCATGAAGGACGTGTATCAAAAGACTCTCAATTAGACCAGTTCCTGTGTCGCGTAATCATCAATGAATACATTTTCTGGTGCCTGTCGAATGCTTCAACATTTAACATGGTCGCAATAGGCATGCACCGATTCATTCTTCTGGTCTACCCTGTCAAGCATAGACTATATTGTGGCGGTCAATGGCCAGAACGAGGAGCAATCATCGCATCTTGGCTCTTACCTATAATATTCAATTGTCCCTCGCTTATATACACAGATATTTATTCCAATAGCCCGTGGTGTGAATTTTATAAGTGGCCCACCCAGCATGGCTTTAAGGCGTACTCGGTTATTTACATCACCATCACATTTGTACTCCCATTGATGCTCATCTTATACATGTACACTAAAATCATACACGTCCTTTATCAAAGGTCAAGACAGATAGCTCCTGTCGCTAGTACATCTACGGTAGGAATTGAGCATAAGGATAGCTATGCCGAAGATGATGTGAAAGGATCGATGTCCACCCCCCAGAGGACATCAAGAAATGATCTACCAAGGAAGCCTGAGCACATGGAAGATTTGAACTCCATAACAAGCTACCCCTCGGAGTCAGGACCCAGACCGAAACATCTATTTAGACCCATCTTTAACATGCCGGTATCTTTTACAACGGAGACTGAAACACTCGAAATAATCACCTACTCTGACACCTCTGACAGACCGAATCGCGAGAAAAACACGACGACTTGTTCCATTGGTCAGAATTCCAATAACGGGATGGGGAATGGAATTTTGTTCCAAGGTGATGAGCAGATGAAAAGCGCGTCTATGGAGAACGGGGTGCATGCCAAAGGAACCGCTTACACAAAGGCATTGAGGGATGTGGGTGTCAATGAAATCTATTCTCTGGAGGAGCCGAGCACTTCAAATGTAAACATTGCACCAAGTGATGAAGAAATAGTCGTCAGAAAGAAAAATAATCCTCTCAAAGATCCGCCATGGAATGGCCTAGCGAAGACAACTGGGTCATCGAGTGGGTCGAGGTATAATTTGAAACCTCAGGACCCATGTAACAAAACTAGAAGTCAGTCGAAACCTACTCCCTGTCAAACAAATTCCAAAAGGTCGCACGATAATAATAAATGCGCAGTACAAAATATTCGCTCCGTAAATATATCGGGTAACAGCGAGGGAGGCCTAAGCACACTGCCCAACGAAACAGCGGACACCCGGTCTAATGCCAAACTATCCAAGCAAAATCCATGCTGCCAAACTGATGCTCTTAAAGGTAAGAAGACGGTTCGGTTTTGCCGCCGTCACCAAGCAAATCATTTTAGCAGTGCGCAGATGGCCCTCACCAAGACTATGATTCTAGTTACGCTTGCATTCCTAATTTGTTCGTCTCCCTACCAGATTTGGTATGTATTACACATCGTGGTTCCTCTACCATATGTGGAAATTACGTACGTTACCCTTGTGGCTATAAGTGTGTTGAATAGCTGTATTAATCCCTTGATATATGCTGTCAAGTTTTAAGTACACCGAGCAAACAACACCTTCATCGAAAGTTGGCAAATATTTATTTATTTGATTTATGTTTCACATTTATTGATACATTGCACATGATATGGATAATTATTTCTAGGTGGGTAGCCACGGAGCCTACTTTGAAAATAACAAATACTTTTAAGCAGGCACTGATTGATGTAAACATGTATGGTCACTTGAACTTAATAATATGTTTCAAAATATTTGTTAGCCCCTGCATGCCGGTGAAACCACCCTTATGTAATACCAACAGAAATACTTGGGAATATTTCGGATCATAATATCGTTGACAGTGATTGCTATTACTTTTAAAGTTGTAATAGTAAAACCCTAAAATAGTCAAAGAATGTGCTGTACACATTTAAAATGGTTGAAATAAATTCTCTGTCAAACAAAGCATTTTCCAATTACATATATCATTCTTCATGCATCGACTATTATTGACATTTCATCCATTGAAGCAATAACTTTAATATTGGCAATATGTTTAGAACTGTCAAATGTTTTATGTTCAATTGAACAAACTATCGGGTCAGATGCATGTATGTCGATCTTTAAAATGTCTAAATAAATTTGACCTGACAATTTCATTGCATCTGAAGTATTTATTAATTTGAAAAAGAATGTAACACTAGATCCATAAATTGATTCGTGTTCAGTTTCACATAAATTAATTTTCGTGTATCATTTAAAGATTATTTTAGAAAAAATAGATAGTAACATTATTCAAGAAATAACGATTGTAACAATATATGCATTCTTGTCAAGAGTTTATGTGAAATACAATTAAACCAACAATTTAAGAATATGACAATAATGGTGCGTTTTTATTTTTCAACACATAATCAAACAATCAAACTGAGTTGTCCTTGTACATTAAATTATTGCGGGAACATTAGAGCTAATTAGCATATCATGTTACTAGAACCTGCAATGACACATGCAGTTACATTCATTAAAGTTTGATGTGATTAACCTTGAGTCTAGACATCCCCGCCATAGTTTTATCTTTGATTTGCTTCGTAAATACACACTGAACAATCGCCCTGATAATTGACAAAAGGCCCAAACATGTTGCTGCTAGGCCAGCAAGACTGATTCCTCGTGTGCCTACTAATATAAGTATAAATGTCCATGCCATTACACTGACGCTTGTCAATGTTATAAGCATCATAGTAGTAAGCCTTTTCTCAACATTTTCCCTCACAGTAGTATCGTTATTAGGTGGGTTGAAAATGCTAAAGACTGATTGTTGACTTTTAACTATCACTTCTTCCGGACAGCTAATTGCGCTTCGTGACCTAGTTGTGCAAATTTGAGTCTGAGACACACCCTCCTTTGGTAGATTTCCACACTGTTCCTCCTCATCCCCAGCATCCGTTTCGTCTTTTAATGTGGTCGTTTTGCTCTCGTCTGATTCTCTGATTGGCAGTATCTCCGTGCCACTGGCATAACGTCTAGGCGGCTGTTTGACTTTAGCTGCACTGCCCTCTGGTTCAACAGCGACCTCTGCCGCCAATTCGCTATCGGAGGGAACCTCACACGCGATTGAGTCCACCGTGCTCATGGCCACCATGGCCAGTACAGCATCAGTGACTTTACCAATATTGGCGTCGGTGAGGTTGGACTTAAGCTCCTCCTGAATTATGTCGACAGCTTCCTGATTGGAGACCAATCTTGCCCGCGACTTCCTCTTCAGCGGTCCCTCTGAGTTTGAGCGGCGGTACGGCATGCCCGGCTCTCTCTCCCTTGGTAAACCCCCGGCGGATATGCGCCGATGTCCCATAGATTGGGCGCGTCTCACGTCACGTGGCTTCACCCTGTACCGCTTCTCGGCGGATGACGCGATGCCGTCCGTCCAGTTGGAGGCGACTGATGACGTACCGGACATCATCTCCAGGCGGGACTCGGTATAACCGGATAGAGTCGGACTGTCGCCCTCCTCCTCCGGGAACAGGTCGAACTCGTCGATCGGGGCGTCCTCGAAGATGGTGCCCGTCTGAGGCGGGACGCTGGCGAAACCTTGGGCGGTGCCGTAGCGGCGTTTTCTCCTCGGTTCTCCGCCGAGCTCCGACTGTCTCTCCGCATCGAGGGTCGCTGTGGAGTCGGTCCTCTCCGAGCTGCTCGGAGACCTCTGCTCGTCGTAGTCGATAATATAGTCGAGGATATAGTCGTACTCGCTCGGTACGCTGATCGCACGACTGTACGATGAATGCCTGATGAATGCGGGGGTCTCAGGGGCGCTGGTCGTGCATTCGCCCACCATCGAATAGGCGGAGGAGGCTTTTCGAAAATCCGGATATGGAACTGATACTACTGATGCGGTCCTCCGACCGATTTCCACCGAACTTTGCGGGGTCGCCGAAGCGTATTGAGGCAAGGAAAATGACGATGCCGTTTTAATTGGTCTCGTGTGCGATGATGAAAACGCCGGGGTGTTTATCATGCCGGGGCCCGTAGGCTCCCCTGTTTGACGACAGCTCTCCGCGACGACAGACGTTTTTCCGTCACGCCCGTGAATGCCTGAGTTGTTCCCAGCGGTCACTGCCGCGATCATTCTCGCTTCCTTCTTCTGATCGCCGCCACACGTGCGATCGCGCTTGTCCGTCTGGTCTGCAGCTCGTAGGTCATTCATTGATCTTGAAACGCGTCTATTTTGTTCCGTCTTTTCGAGCTTCCCGATCAGTGAAGGATTGAGCCCCTCGATTAGCCGCCTGATTGTGATTTTGTTGTCCGACGAGTGTCCCGGCACGGTGACGTTGGCGGGTCTGACGCATGCGTACTGCTTCGTGTGCAGAATGGCGAGACCGATTCCGAGACCGACGAGCCCGAGAAGTGGCATCACAATCAGCAGCGGGATGATGACGATCAAACTGGGCGCGCCAGTAATGTGCATAAAATAACAATTGTGCTCGTCGTCCTCGTTGTAATCGACTAAAATTGCGCAGCCCCCTGCTAGGCCGACCAGCCACACCCCGACGCAAGCGATGATTCGTTGTAGTAGTTTGAAATAACGTCTGTACACATCTGGAAGCGCCAGCGAGACGTAGCGATCTATGCAAAACACTACTAAAGCAAAGATACTCACGACGCAGGCGACTAGTTGACAAATTCCCGCCAATAAGCAGGACATGTCATCTCCCCCAAAGTCGTTATTCTTAAGTATCAAGGTTCCCGTGATGATCAACGCTAGGCCGACTAAAGCATCACCCAAGCTCAAATTAATGCGATGTACGTGGCGTTGTCTTTTTACTACGGATTGCTGCAAGTGAAAGAGAAGCAGTGCAATATTCACAATTAAAGCAATTGATCCGATGCTGATCTGCAGCCCGGCGATGATCTGTTTATCCACGCCTAGGGCAGTGTCCATTCGGGGTGGTTCCTGTGTCTCCCATGCCGTTGCGGGATCATCGGTGTCTGGTGGAACGGTTGTCATGGTGTTTACCGATGATGCATCTCACGTATTGTGATCAGAGAGTCATCACGGAAAGTGCGGATATACGAGAGCTCGCGGCCGCGTGTGATGGGCAACAGATTCTCGCGCACCCATTTAGCGCAGAAATATGTCGTACCTATTATGTAGGTACGCGCACCATCATTATCACCTCGAACACACATGTATTCAACACTCGTACTTTATAAAAGATGAATGTCACACGAACAATTTACCGCTTGTTTCCTCATAACAGTTTACTTAAAATTCACATCTACCGACAATCATTGACAGGTAAGCCACACCCAGCCCACAGTTCTTCTTTATCGAGGCTGTTGTTACAGATGCCAAGCCTCCATCATATAATAGGGTCATCAACGAACACATCACTAACGTACTGACCAATTGAGTTGGTAACCAATACCTCTGTGAAAAACACCTATCGCATGCACAGGTGATTTGTAACAAGGTGCGCTGGTTGTCCGCGGTGATTATAATGACTGAGGAAAAGATGAAAGCTTCAGGCGTCATGCCGATATTAATTTGTATCGTAGTTGGCGTGAGTGTTTCCCTTCATCTTCAGCAGCCCACGTATGAGTATGGTTAATTCCAGGGGGACACGTAGGAGGGTGCTTATCAACAGGTAAACACCTGGATAGGTTACGTACATACATATTATACGTAACGCGGCTCTTAAAGCTTCACATGATTAAGGAGGAGGATTCCACGATTCCTTTGGGAAGCGTTTCATATCTAACTTTAATAATATTTCCAAAATATGAAATGGTTGACATTTGTTTTGTCAAAGCACATGTATCATTCCCTGTACATAAAATGTAGAATCAGAACAATTTGAACTTCAGTAGCTTTATTTCCTGCATATGTTACATGTATATAATAAAGTGATACTCTTGTTCATTGGTTATGTCGTTCTATACTCATTTAAAGCAATAGTAATAAATTCCCCCGGTCCGTTGTTAGAACCAAATATATGGGACAGCTCTTCCCATGAGGGCTCCTGAGACACACCCCTCAGATTTAGTGGTCCTACCCAGTTGTGGTTGAGTTGTGGTGATTCTGTGTCCGAATTGCTGCACGTGTCGGACGATGGTCCGGGTCACGTGATCTAGCGCGTGTAACCCGACAACCAGTCTAGTGTAATCCCAGGCTCGGAAACTCGAGGGTTTTATGCGGGCGATTTATGAGGAGCACTCCCCTCCGAGCAGAAAAGTGCAGCCGCGGGCCACCGGCGCTCAACCCTACCCAGTTTTATATTTATATTTTGTAAACAATACCATCACCATGGTAACATAAGCGGTAAAACCTTGTCATTTGTGAGAGGTTGAGCAGGGGCTTGCCTGTACACCGGATACTCAGCTGACGTGTTTAAAACATGACGAACTCTTGGCTGCTACAGTTGTTACTGTCTGTCTTAAAACAATTCTGACAATTTGCCGCTCGCCGCCTGAGTCTGGTAGACTCACTCACCAGATACACAAGTGGATGTTGTGGAATAGTAGAAGTGTGCTATACCACCTCGATCTCCGTGATAAACCTCCTAAATCAAGTGTAATTGTTATGTTCGAGGTGGATATAATCATATCTTACGCGCGGCTGAATTCCCGACCGAAGTGAGTGAAGATCCTGGAATTAAGACCCGGAGTTAAGGATACACTGGGTCAAAGTTTTGGTTTGGCGTGAAAAGTACCGTGATGCGAAAGAGTGAATTGTGGAGCAGATGCGATGTAAAAAGGTGATCGCTTTATGGGAGTATCATTCGTCGACCTGAACAGCATCTTTTGTGCCACCGAGATGATTTCACACAACAACGAATTGAACCTTCGGAGTTTTCCGACGTGAATTAGTCCGATTTACATCGCGCTCATTATCTCATCAAAAGTTGACGTTTTTATTGTCACTCAACCTATTCTGAGACTAAGGCATCTATGGCGGAGACAAAGTTAGCCATGGATAAGGAGTTTAGGAGCATAGAACTGTGGCGCTGTGTCGTCAGCGAGTGCTTAGCGACGTTTTTCTACGTGTTCCTCTCTTGTTTGGTGACAATCAACTGGGAGCCAAACGTGTACCGGATCGGGGTGTCATCCGCCGATATCCTAACGTCATCCCTCGCCTCTGGTCTGGCGTACCTGGCGCTCACTCAGGTAAGTCTCAGTGGTTATATATGTGTTTATGGACATTAATCTGCTAACTGATCCATGCGCGTCAGCCATCATACCTGACAACACGCCCGTCAATACACGTATCATGTAACTGGCTGGAGGTCAATACATTTAAAAACACACACGAAAAAAACACAAGATGTAATTCATTTCTGCTCCACATATATATCTATAGTAACTTGTTGTCCCAAAAGTCATATATAATACAGAAAATACATAAACCACACGGGTAGTTATTATATACTGATATATATATCGTATCTATAAGTCACCACTAAGCCCAGTTGGTTCGGGGTATTAGTGTTTATAAATTCACAAATAGGAGAGGCCTGGGATTTTACGGATAGAAATACAGGAAATAATCCTCACTACATTTGTTTCGCTATGCTGCCGGAACAACCTGTGGGGTTTGGAGCAAATATATCCGGTTATTCGAAGCCACCTAAAGTCTCCACAATACAAACGACTGATAAAGTTCTCTCTTCTCACGATGTCAACTTCCAATGAATGTATTATCATACTTCACTTTGCTGATTGATTTCACTTTGCTAATTGCTTGCTTACTCATCTTTCACTCCAGTATCTTACCATTTCCTTTGTTTGGGATAATAACCCTTAGAAAAGTCAGTCCAGAACAGCCACCGTCTATTATTACATGTATTCTGATTACAACGCTGGACTATCATTGCCGCCTATTGCACAACACAAACCAAGATGCACCACAAATGCACATTTACCAAACAACACCCTCGTCAATATTACATATCTCCATCTTGGATCCCGGTTGGTCCGGGTAATACTAAAGTGTTTATTCGGAAATCGAAGTTGCCTGGAATCAGGGAGAAATGTAGAAAATACTAATCCCCGTATATGTTTTCCTAGACTTTCATCAATCTGAGGTCAAACTGACCTGCTGATTCCAAAATTAAGATCAATTGGGTAGGGTGGCCGCTATTAAAGGGTAGTCCAAAATATTAACCTTTTTGAGTGACGGTTTTTTGCCCACCTTCAAACGTCTGTGCTGTTACTGAGACTGAGGGTGATTCTCGTAAAATTTTACAGCGGTCACTTGTTGAAAAAATGGCTACGGGTTTGTGTGATTAAATATACATATAAACTCGTGGCCATGCTCTCACTGTTACTCGAGCATTCGAGACTACCTTCCCAATGGAGTGCCGGGAAAGATTCGAATGCCTCCGGATCAACCCCTGTTTTATTGTGAGTTGAGAGAGTTGGCCTGTGATTAATCGATTGCCCGCGTAGCAGCCGCCGACGATAATTCATCGTATAGTTAGTTACCTTGGCTGCAATCAACTTAAGTAGCCTGGTTTTCTTCCGACCTGTATCAGTATCAGGCATAGTTGTTGGTGATTTACTCCGCTAAGACGTCATGGTCGTTAATAACATCAATACGTGCTGCTGTTAAAAAAAGGGCACACAGACGGTATGCATAGGCTGAACAAATAACATTGTTAATGTTTACTTAATTGTAAGCGTATTACGTGTCTGTCTAATACTCGGATCTAGGTATACACATATATCTCCATCCGCCAGGAGTTTTCATCGATAAGCTTCACAAGAAAAACCTCAATACTGATC
Source organism: Armandia brevis (assembly GCA_035585475.1). Classification (NCBI taxonomy): domain Eukaryota; kingdom Metazoa; phylum Annelida; class Polychaeta; family Opheliidae; genus Armandia; species Armandia brevis. Next base: position 5,855 of record JAXGGS010265844.1, on the reverse strand, counting down.
TTGCCCCACTTATCACTGAAACATAGTGTTCATCTAGTATAAGCTCTAGATAAAAAGAATAATTCAATTTGTTTTAAATTGTTAGCCAGATTTATGAAATGATATATACAATGCAGCTATATAAGCTTATATATATACTATACATGTATGATACCGTATGTTGCTTTAATTTCACATCAAATCCCAATATACAATTATCAGTATGATGTCCATTTCTGTTATGTAAAGAATGTGTAAATGTTTAATTCGATGACACTTTTTTATGGCAGAGTTTTGGTCACATATCAGGAGGACACATAAACCCGGCTGTGACGCTAGGATCGGCTGTCACGTGTAAAACCTCGCCGCTCCGAGCGTTGTTTTACGTGATCGCCCAGTGTGGGGGTGGAATAGCTGGAGCTGCGCTTCTCTATGGGTGAGTAGCGAGAGCTTGAGTACATCCACTCCTAGCATGGAAAACGTCCTTATATAACTTACAGCTACTTACTAGTATAATTAAGCTAATAATGTGAAGTGTGCATTGAATGTATGTGTATCTGTTTGCTAGTGGGGGAGTCATGATACAATGTAATGCGGGATAATGGAATTTAAAAGCAATCAAATGTGCGTGATAAAAGTGAATGACGGATGTATTGCAAACAGAGTAAAATTATTGCCTCCTCTTCGAAGAAATTGTTTCTCGGCAATGAATCCTGATCGCATGTATATACAATCGTTTTCATCACAAGAAACTAAATCTATTCCATCGCCCAGTACGAGCCTTTTATCTAACCGACGTCTTCAGCCACCTGTAGAGAAAGTCACTCTATGCTGTTTCTTTGGTGATACTGAATGTGATTAAGTCGTCTGTTGTGTTAGAAAGGGTAAACGTAACACAAACATGTTTTTCTGTTGCTGACCAGACCTAGGTAAATTGTTTGTGAAGGCCAGGTGGGGCCTGCTTAGTTTTCACCTCCCTCGCAGCGTTCAGTTGTCAAGGATATACACATTAACGCCGAGCGTCTAGGATTCCTTCATTTAAAACCGTCATCCATTAAACACAAACATACCTGTATGGACAGATATTCAGAGTTTGTGATTCTTATTCTACTTAATGTACATAGAGCTACAGCCTGATCTGGTAATAATAGTGACAAATGTCTGCGAGCATTTATGACTAAATGATGCGAGTTTAAATTTTTACTATTAGCCTATTGGGTCAGTAGTTGAGTATATGATATATATACATAGGTGAGTGTGTTGGACGACTAGACCAGGTGCGAAGATAATTCACATCCGTGTAATAGGTGATTAGAGAGACGGGCGCCTGGGGTATGCATCGTCTGCTCAGTCCTCTTACTCAGCTATTCGGAGTTACAGCAACTCAGATGTACCACTCTGCCGCGAAAACAATTTATATATAAATAAGGTACATCCACATCAGATTCATGCTTGATGCTATAATCATCAGATATATCCCAATCTAGCACCTTAATACAATGTACATGTAAATGAACGAACACAAGTATGGATACGTTCGGAATATGAGGATTTTAGAGAGAATTCAAGTGATCGACCCTCGTCCAAATGTGTTTTAGAAATATGATTATAATTGTATAAGTACAATTGTTATCCGTCAGCATGCGAAGCTATTTCAATATTCTCTCCGGCAAAAGCACAAAACAACGTGAAGCCCAGCCGGACCGCCACTAATGTCTATGTCACACAATAACCTGACTTTAGAAACGAGTGAGTTACATCCCCCATCACAACATCTCAGCGGCATCTTATGAGCCCTCCTCCGTGGCATAGCACCTGTTGCCTAGTCAACCATGCGTGCAAATAATGGAGTATTAATTGCAGGGCTGCATGCAAAACATCCAATATATGCCCTATAGTAAGGCATTTTCCTGCCCCATTTATGTGTTAAACCTGTGTCTGTGTAAATCCTTAGTCGGCTCTTGATTGCAACAATAGAGTTATTACAAATAAACAAACAAAGCATCCTATTATTATGCAGGGCTGACGTTATTTTCACCGAGGATTGTACTCTTATTCTAACGTTTACGCTTTTAAATATCAAGTTATGATGACATAATATTTGTTGATCAATGAGTTATGTCATATGGATATTTGTAGTTTTAATGTATACTGTTGTCGCTCTACTGTTAACACTCTATTTGGTTGATTCTGCAGTATAGTGCCTGAGGATTTACGTGGAGATCTGGGAGTTTGCAGACTACACGCCGACCTGTCACCCGCCCAGGGGTTTGCAGTGGAATTCCTGCTCTCCTTCCTCTTCGTCTTCACCTTTAACGCCACCGTCGATCCTAAAAGACGGAACAACGGAAACCAAGCGGTGCCCCTTGGTCTGACGGTCGTGCTTGTTCATCTGATAGGGGTTAGTAAGCGCTGATGTCATCATGTGATCATCTACCGAGAAACTATGTGCTGATCACGTCATTCACACCACATCACAATGAAGTATTTTTCTTTTCAGGTACGTTTGACCGGGTGCGGATGCAATCCAGCAAGATCATTGGGGCCAGCGTTTATACGAAACGATTGGATAAACCACTGGGTAATAATGTATTTAAGTTTTAATTTAAATTGTTGAAGAAAAGAATTACATGTAGTTGGATTGACCACCCCACACGAAGCAGTCTGTGTGGTTGCTTATGCATGCATTGTTTTGCGTCACATTTCCCATGAAACCTCGTCTGAGATGGTATATAATAATTTACACTTTATAAGTTGATTCACACTCGACCATTATGAAAAGAGTGCACCGTCCTTCGATTGTCCCCCACTGACAACAGTTCTAAATTAGATGTATATAATGGTTATAAAAGTGGAATATGAACAATGGATT
>JAXGGS010265511.1:0-14758 GCA_035585475.1 Armandia brevis | reverse complement strand
ACAAACTTAGTAATCGTATCGTTGACACATTAAGCATCGATCGGGATTTACTTCATTTATTTTCGTAAAACGTCACACATGGGTTCTTTTCGCCATGCAGTCCAACTATACAAAGTGTGTTTTTGGCAGCACCTATATTACTTGTTATCACATTTATTTTTCGGTCTCCCACTTCTACGATTCCCCACGGCCTTAAATTCTTATGCATTATTTAAAGTTACGTATTATAATAGCATTTGTATTCAATTTTAATTTGAAAGTTCACAAACAATAATTTATTATTCTCAGACAGTGCTTATTCTGATTTAGGTACAGATTGTATCATATCAGTGCAGCCAAGAATCGACTCCTGAGACAATCATAAACGTATTTGATCAATGCGCAAAACTACAAAAGGGAAAGAATTTGGATAAATTTGTCGCAGTTGTAGTACTCGATGAAGTCGGCCTCGCGGAAGAATCGCGAAAGATGCCACTGAAGGTAATCATCATATAAAAACAAATGTTAGCATTCAGAATACACATTGTACTTCAATACAGAATAAGTAACTTATTATTCATGCTTTTGTTTCGATTTTCCCTTGTTCTCAGACTCTGCACTCGCTCCTAGAAAGGGGCAAAGGACACAGCGCAAGTCAAGATGAATTATTTGAAAATGTGGCCTTTGTTGGAATTTCTAACTGGGCTCTAGATCCAGCCAAGATGAATCGCGGTATATTGGTGCATAGAGGCGTTCCAGATATGAATGAGCTAGAGTTAACCGCAAAGTATGGAATGTCTGAAAAAATCAGGATCAATTGAACTTAATTTTTCACGATCTGATCCAAACTGCCCATATATTTATTAATAACTGTATCCTAAATTGCTTTTCAGAGGTATTTGTTCAAAGGGTGCTGAAACATCGATAATGCATATCTATATACCAACTCTAGCGGAATCGTATTTGTCGATGTATGAAACTGCAGTCAGTGAAATTCGGGAGTTCTTTGGTTTGAGAGATTTTTACAGGTAAATTAAATATAGAATTTTGGTAAAAACTATAAAACCTCCAAGAAATCGAAATATTTGAGTAGTAGTTGTAGATTGTTTAGTTTCTCAAATCGTTTTATACATCTTTTTAATTTCTCTATTAACACTCATGATATTCCTTGCAGTCTTATCAAGATGCTAAGCGCATTTTTGGAGAACAGTGAATCGAATTCTATTACATCAGCCCAAATCAAACATTCAATTTTGAGGAATTTTGATGGATTGAAAGGGACAAAACCGATTGACGCATTTGGAACCAAAATGAAATCTCTTTTGTCATATAATGTTGTATGCGTTTCCTTCATTGGTCAATTTAGTACCACAGTAAAATTATATTGACCAAGAAATGATATGGTTTCAAATAATTATGTTTGTGATTTACTTACAGGCAACTAAAAATGACCCTGACAATACTGAGCTAGGCCTCATCAAAGCATGCTTGTCAGAGCAAGGGATTAGTGAATCGTAAGTATAGTTATTGCAAGTGAAAAGGGGATCCAGCCAGGCGTTTGTTTGTTTCTCATATACAATTATTCATCTTAGTAATGGGCGGTACCTGCTTATTTTGACGGAAAACTATGCTGGCCTGAAGATCATTCAGCAGGAAATCCAAAATAACTGTGTAACGATATTTGGAAGTAGCTTTCCTAAAGACCAAGGGTACACAGAGGTTAGTGGATTATAGTTGTTTGAAGACATTTATAACTTTGTTGTATTATTTGTCATCAACATAACTTCATCAAATACTAATTTTGTTTGGTAGATTTGTCGAAACATAAACAGAATCAAAGTCTGCATGGAATCCGGGAGAACTGTAATATTGTTGAATTTGGAAAATCTTTACGAGTCTTTATATGATGCGCTAAACATGCATTACATAAAGATTGGCCGGCAACGTTTTGTTGACCTTGGTTTAGGAACACAAAGGGTGAAGTGCAAAGTCCACCCTGATTTCCGGTGGGTGATATATATATTGATAGTCCTTTACGAGATTTATTCTTAGTCAGCTTATTTAAGCCTGTAATAATCTATCTTAGGCCAACATTATTTCGCAAATGTTGTCAATATATATATTTAGATTTTTCAACAAATAAGAAACTGCATTTATTAAGACAAACCCTGATGCTAAACGACGCAATAACATGATTAAAGAATAGCCTATATTTCTATAACACAGCCACGATGACACACTGGTTTTATCATACACGTACATGGTTGTCAAGAGACTAATTTGTTCAAATTGATCTACTTAGAGTTTAGATTAAGCAAACGAGACTTACATTTTAGCAACTTTAGCAAAGTTGAAAGTTATAAAATCAGTATTTTTTATATTTATTTTCAGTCTTGTAGTGGTTGCGGAGCGCCAGCATGTGTACGACACATTTGCAATACCATTGATAAATAGGCTTGAAAAACACTACATAACGGTGGAGACAGTACTTGGAATCGAAGAAAATGAAATTGTCACTGAGCTAAAAGAGTGGACGGAGAAGTTTTGTACCATAAGACAGCATAATACGGCCTTTCTTCTCCAAAAAATTCCGTAAGTGCATCTTTTTTTTTTTACTGAAAAACAATCTAGGTTTAGAAAGATATGAGGGAATTGTTGCACGTATTGAGATGTAAAGCTGCATTTCAAGCGATTCCCTCGTATTTCACGCTGATTGCAATGATTAATTTGCCATTTGGAGCATAATCTACCATTGTACTGCGGGCGATTGTAACTTATTATTATTATATCCGTGGTGGTAGTTTTCTCACTTCATTCGTACTAAGAAAGACATATTGGTCATGTAATTGTATATTGTAAATTCACAACAAGGGTGAATTAGGAAGTGGGCCTTCTTTTGAATTAGGAAAGATGATAAGGTCCGGTAGGTTTTAGGCTCATCTGGGAGCCGTCTGAGAAACAAGTTATTAAGTTTGTATGGTCTAGGTTATAATCCCGATTAAAATTCACCATCAGCTTTCAAAAAATGTGTGGTGAGTTCCATGGACCTATATTGCAGTGTGTGTTATATGATACCCTGCATGCTACAATTGTGAAATAATAAACTCCTAAAATACATTTTAATCAAATTCATTACATCCTTACGTGCAGACGAAAGCTGGTTAGAGGGGACATCTTCATTGGATACAACAACGATCTGATTCCTTCACTTGTTTTTAAAGCTTCATCCCAATTTAAAGCTGTCGGCAAAACATTACCCCTCGAAACAAAGAATCAGGTATAGTTCTATGATTTGTGCATCGGTATACATATTCATAACATGTGACTTTTTCGTCATGCTCATTCAAATTAGGTATTGCAGATTAAAAAAGACGTGAAAGCAAAACTATTGCAGTGCTGTACCCCAGATGCGATCGTCAGATTTCGTGAAACACGTCTGGTTGGGGAGGAAGAATTTGTTTATCGCGTTTATTTTCAAGTACAAAAGCATGAAAGTCTGGCAGAATTCATAGAGCAAGAGATCGTGAAACGGAATATGAAAGATCATTTCTTTGTCCAGGTATTTGATGATGTCTAACATGCACATTTAATGATTTAGAAATATAAAGCAAGCTCGTGTTGTATAATTATACCGACCCAAAGTGTTCTAAATCGATGAAATCTTGCATAAAAGTCCATGTTTATTTCTTCCTAGATAACGACCCATTCTAGATTACTATCAAAGACAGATACTGCTGATGTTGCCGATTTATTAAAGATAGATCGTTCAGGTATACTACTGAGACACTTACACCACTTTCAAACGGAACAACAGTTTCGAATGGAATTACGGTGAGATTTAGATTGTTTATTCCAAGTATAGCTTGGCAGCTGTAATACTCCTCCAGCGAGGGTATTGGCTGTCCCAGGATACAGTTTCAAACCGTTTCTTACCGGCCCTCTCTCGTTCTGTTTGGCCTTAAAGGATGATGTTTTGAATATTGTTAATGTTAAACTTTCTGCAAGGACCAAATCAGGGTTTGGGGTAATACAATAATTAAAAACCGTACACAACAAACACATAGTTGTCACCCCTTTCCCAAAATTGTAAAATCAGTACTCGCGTATACGTAGTGGATCGAACCCGGGTCGGTGAATAAAAGGTCGACTGCTCTGACTGCTCGCCATGGCGGCATGCAAAAGGATATGTATAATTATTCATAGTGTTTAAGGGGAGAGGTTTATTAAACTGATCCACATCATGAATGTATATTCAAAGTAATAACTACATTCTGTCCAAGACCTTGCCTTCATCATATTCATTAAGTTATATCACTATAATCAGCTTGGGTCTAAGCTAGAGTAGAGATGCCACTCAGGTTAACGTAGCAACATATATAGAATTTTTCTGTACTTCCTCTGATGTTCATTTATTGTTCCTAGTTATTTCAATTTCATTGTAGAATGACACCTTTTCAATGTTCATTACATATTCGTACTAATTAGAGCCCTAATATACGTTTAGAGGAGCTATTAAGATGTTATCTGCCCGTTTAACTCGATAATTTTTGAAAAACATAAAGCTGAAGTCTCCGCAGTCAATTCAATCGTGTTTTTAAGACACATCGTTTCAGCGTTTATATTAGTTCTTCAATTAAACTTTGCATCAGTCGCACATATCAATTAAATCTAATATTTGATTTTAGTTAATGTTGAGACATTTACATCCTTAATCAGAATTATTCAGATCGACATATGTTGTTAACTCCGATTATGCGCTTGGCGCATTTGGTTGCCTCTTAGTATTTTTGTTGTCAAGTAATTTCAGAACGTAACTAGTAGTGTGACGTCATACCGTTAAAACGTCACAATATAACAAGTTATCGATGTTACATTACATTGGAGCCACGCTGTGCGCACTGGTGTGCGGTCCTCTCGTTTGTTATGTAAATACAAAGTATCATAACTAGTGAAAGTAAAATAAGTTACATCCGTTTACAAATGCACATTATTTGCTCCTTCAGAAACTTCTTCATGAGGGATAATCCAGAAGTAAAAGGAAACTTCGGGCGACATAGTCGGCTCTTGAAGAACATTAAGCTGCTTATCATCCAGTGCGACTCCGGCAACTTGCATCATGACCTGATCACTTGTGCTCAACATGGCGTTGTTGAAGAATTACAAGACAAGTCTAGCGGATGTCAATGGAATGTGTTGTTCATTGTTCAGTTGCCCAGAATCAGTGGAGGCTGTTTTAAAGGATCGATCGTGAGTGTTCGAAATCAATGTATAGAAATAACCGTGTGAAATGTAAATACATGGATAAGGTCTCATTAAATGAATATATTGCTTGTCAGGCTTTATTTTTCTGAGAGGGGGAAGCGGGGGGCAGGTGAAGATTTTCAGGGTGTGGCATGCTTTTTTAAGGGTCAATACAGAGGCGGACGGGCTTTTTTGTATATGTTCGTTTGACAGTGGAGTAGTTTACTGTCATAATCTGTTAACATTTTACATATTTAAGAGCGAATTTGCTCTTATGATGTGCCTTAAAATAAAAAGTCACTTTTTATAAAAAGCAACATACAAATAACCCATCCCCGGAATTTCTCTTGTTATCACTTTTTTTCATTTTCTTTATTATTCTTGCGCAAAATGGTGGTATAGCAGATTTTTTGATTAGATTGTTTTCAGATGACTCCTGTCACGCTCACTGTATATTCTTTGAAGCGGTCCAGGGTCTGTAACTTGTGTGTCATCGGATAGACCTTGTCAGATCATTGATGAATGTGGCAAAGTACCTGCTGCCTCCATGTGTTGCGACTTGTCCAGGCCTGCAAACATGGCTGCGCACGAGGCCTAGCTTCCTGGTTGTTCTCTTCTCGGTCAGCAACTTGGGCGTGTGGCGGATGGACTTGGCCTTGGTACAACCTTTGCATAAGTTCAGCTTACTGTCCTTCGTGATTGTCACCTTCAAGTCTTCCTGTCCGCTGATTACCTGACTCATAACAGATACACTCCCAGGTCTTAGGCGATGATGCCAGAGATCAACTTCGTTGTTGACTGCAATGCACGGAGTTTCTTCTCCTCCTGGCTTCTCGGCTTGCCCATCTAGAATATAAAGGCTACCTTCTTGGGTACCAGTCGCAATTGTCTAGCCGGTCTCTGTTGCCACCTTCGCATGATGAGATTTCTGCTGGAGGAATTTCCTGTCGGTGAACTTGGGCAACTACAGCTGATATGTCCGATTTTGTTACAGTTGTAACACCTTACTGTGGTCAAAGTCTTCGGCTTTCGCAGTCCTTTCCTGGAGTGCGCTCCCACTAGAGCCTGATACTCTGACGTTCCAAAGGCAGCTCCCCAATGAGTTTCTTTGTCCAGAATGGCGTTGTGCGTTTTGGTCCAGGTGATCTTGTCGATCTGAGCTCCTAGCATCGTTACTAGAGCTGAGTATGAGGTGGGCAAACAAAGTCATTACTTGATCTTCTGCTTCGATCGGTGAGTTCATCGACGCCAGTCGATCGGTAATGTCATGCATGTCTCGGAGGTGTTTGTCCGCGTCCCTGCCTTCAACCTTGTCCATGGGAAAGTACTTCTTCTTAAGGTGCAATTTCGCAGCTATCTAGCTCTTCTCCCACTGATTCGAAAGAGCCTTCCACGCCTCTGCCGGACTCTCACAGTTTCGGTACGATGTTTGTACTTATGGACAGCATAATGTTCGTCAGTGCTTTTTGACTCTTCTTCTTGAAGGTCGCATGGAGCCCTTCATTTTCTGCATTATTTGCCGGGGAGTAACATCTGACCGGTGTGGGTCACTCAGGTGTGACCGCGAGCGGCGTCACTTGCATTGTGGTGCGGCAACCAAGCCATGACAAACACTGGACAACTAAACATGACATAAACAAAGACGCATACATGTTAAACAATGCACATTATAATAAACATTGACAATATATTTTATTGGTCAACAGAGTGTATAGTAGAATTATGTAGGAGCGTAGATTGATATGTTAATATGGGGACGACGGGTTTTTGCTATGAGGGTGGTGGTTAATTGAATATGGTAACGGGAGAGGGGCGGGCAAAATGGAACTATGCTGTAAATGTACGAATACCCGGCGTTTAAAAATGTACATCTCCGTAGGTTTACCAGATGCGTTTGATAAGGAGGGGAGCATGTGCGTGATAGTTTAATGGAGTATCTTTAGGCAGCGATACACAGCTATGATTGCAATGTTTTATGATGATAATTCGAATCCACCAATGGTTAACTCACTTTCAACTCACGGGTTTGGGCCGAACTGCAATTAGTCCGTTTGATGGACAAACTTGATGATTAAATACATATTGTTATCAATTTAACATATCGAACTGTAGAGACCGAGCACAAGCCCCATAACCCCTCCTCCCCCCTCCCCCTTAAAATATATGCATTTTAATATTGAATCGTTCCTGCGCTGTTCCTCGATTGCTATTTCAATGAAGAAACGATTTAGTTCATCTCGAATTTAAGTGTCGGCACTGTATCCGCCTAATATTTAATTCAACAAGTAGTCTTTGTTCACCTCGTATGCCTCGTTCACACCAGGTTCCTGACCTCACCCGTACTGCCTTTAACTTATCAACCGCCACATCTCTTCGATTCACATGTGCAAATTCAATAATTCACCAAGCTGGCCACGGGATTATAATAATATGAGTTCAATTTGTGGAATGCTACACGTCCATAAAATGAATGCCCTAGATATGTTTTCAACCAGTTATACTATAGACCGCATATTACATCACAATCAAACTATGCAAACAATCTGATTAATATCTCACAATTAATTCAAATTGTACAAAGTACATCCATTATCATACGTTTAACACTCGAGCGACGTATCATAACATGCTGCACATATTTGTTTTATGACAATCTACTGGAGTGAAGGATGTTATATGAGATTATGTTGAACTTCTTAAAATCAGGGTTTTATGGTGCATGTGAGGCTGGGGTCCCATTTTAATAGACACTGCCGAAGGTTCCCAGGCGGCATTTTTCGGGTGCCGCACGCGGGTGACAGGCAATAAGGTAACAACGATTAATTAAATATCTTGACAAAAAACTACCAAGGTAGGACATTAAGGTTTCACCCTAGAACATGACTTACACGGTTGCTTAATTATTCCTGTCAGCTGTAGTGAATATTGTCCGTAGCGATGGTAGCAACAGCTATTAACAGATAGTGTCAAGCTGAATATCAAATGATTTTGTTTTATTTTACACGATAATGTGCGGTGCAATGCATTCTATTATATTAATGTTGTACCATTTGGACCCGAAGTGCATTTTTACAATACTATCGGGTTGTATTCATAATCGGGAATTTTGTTTAAACTTGGTAGTTAGTTAAAAGATCGAGCTGAGACTCTTGGACAGGCTGGCTCATAAGGTTATATCTTATGAAGATAACGAATAGTGTTGTGTCATAACTCGATGTTCCCGGAGTTATTCATATATCTTGTCTATTCGATATACACATATAACCAATTTTATTTTATTGTAGAGCCTAAGCTGGGAATCTTTCCACATCGACGAGTTGGCGAAGAATAAATTTTCTGTCCCTTCCGTTGATCAACTGCGAGATTGGACTGTTGCCGAATTATTTGAAAAATCCTTAGAGGCAGACAATCTATTGGACGTACAGTCCCTAATCAGGCATTGTATTCACAGTGCAGCCAACATGTTGAAGGACCCAGTGCAAAATGAAGACAGGAAGACCCAGCGATTACCAAAACTGTTGATATTACAACAAACCGTACTTGACATAGGTAAAGATAAAGATATATATAAAGACCTGATCTAGAAATCACGAAACCCTAAGGTGAATTGCTTCCGAGATTTCTTTTCATTGCACTACAGGTATCAAGTTGATGGAGGCCATTCAGAGGCGCACAACGGAATTGTTGCGAAGCAAAGAAGAAGAGGTGATGGGCCCAAACGCATATAACTGGCTAGAAAAGGATGTCGCGAGTACTTCAGCGATAAATAAAGCCGGGACATTCAGGTAATACCTATGATTTCTTCAATTGACCCACAGATCATAACAAATGCATCGTATTGAACGACAAGAACATTTCCTGTACGCAGTATACATTTCATTTTTAACCAGGGATGTAATTGCGTAAAGTTAGCCATATTACAATATTACGATTACACATGCCAACTGACCACTAGTTGAATATCATATTCGGAAGCAATCGGTTCCTGAATGTCCTAGGCAAACCCAACCCCTTCCTAACCCAGTCTGTCGATTATCACAGCATACATAAATACATGACCGACCTGGTTTATCCTTTTACTCAAATTACACACTCTAATATACAGGTAATTACTAATTACACCAACATCCCTTACCATTATTTGTTTGATTTAACAGGCGTTCTTTGTGGCAGTATTTAGAATCAAAAGTACAACCCATTTTAGCCGGAATATTTGCCTTCTTGGACACTAACGATAACCTGGAAACACTGAACGCTTCCGACGATATCGATCTTGTATTGACTAATATATGGATTGACATGCTTACGGAGTCAGAAGCATGCCGTTTGAAATACAGGTTTTAATTGAGAATTATATTTTCATGATTTTTAAATCTTTAAAATAATATGAATCTTAATACAAGGCGCTATTAAAAGAGTTGATATTGAAAAAGATTGATATTTTTCAGCGACATTCGGGTGACAAAAGACCAGGCCTATTCAGAGTTTCCCGTTCTTCGACACTTTTCCGCCAAGTGTCCATTTTCATGGCTGTTAAAGAAAGAGACGGATGACGCGATGAGAACTCAACTGAATGTTCAAGGTTGGTGGATAGTATTTACTTGATTTCACTTAGTTAATTAAATACGTTATATGTTATGAGTGCGTTGGTTCACCGTGCTTGACAATGACCTACATGAATACAATTTCAAAACATTTAAATAAAGTTAGAAATTATTCAGAATATTCAAATTTAATTCAAGATAGAAAACAAAAGACCATATGAGATGAGCGGGGATATGTATGTATTAATAAACCTCGAAAATGTAAAGGATATTATTGCCCACCAGGCAAACGTCGAGTAGGTTTCGTTTTAACTTGTCATATTATAATTTATTCAGTTGGTTGTGAATCCGGCGTTGATAAAGTAGCAGGGCTTCTGTATGGAAAAATCCTAAACAAGAACTTGACCACAAAGGCCCAGAAAGCACATTTTTGGTCTTGCTACCTGCATGACTTTGTGCGAATGATTTATCCATGCAACAGTGAGAATGACAAAGAATATGGGGTAACTAATGTTTATCGTGCTTTTCAATGACGTAGCCGAGTATTGGTATCATGTGAACACTTATCAGACTTGAAAGTTATCTTTAAACATTTAAAATGTGATTATGATTAAGTATGCATTGTTTCCGATCTAGTTGGTTGTTAAAGCAGTGCAAAGCGCAGCTGAATTCGACCTCCCAAGAAACACAGATCTATCGATTATTCATATTCACAACACGTATGATAGATTAGAACGACGACTGCGGATATTTTCTGATATGATGGCGTTGCTAAGAGTAGACAATGGAGGTTTTGAAGAAGTAGAAATCGCACTAGAAGAAGAAGTATCAGGAGTACAGGACTTGGTAATGCTTATCAACATTTCGAAACACATCCGAAACACAATCGGTATATGACATAGTATTGCTGCAGGTAGTATTGCATCAAACTGCTCCCCCCTCCTCCCTCTTTAACACCTCCCACCTAACTGAAATGGAGTTCAAGACACACACACACACACATATATATACACAAAATCACAATCCTACCCAACTCTGCACCCTATACCATAACCTAAATCCACTGCAATCCTTCACCCTAACTCATAATATACCAATCAGCAACCAACACCGTCATCCGTACCCGTACCAGCCGTTCGTTACTGGTCACTTCAAATCTGGTAAGACCCACGGGGCCAATTATTCGCAATTAACCACATGGTGTTTTAGTTTGGCATTATGTTTCGCCATAGGCATCAGTCTTTCTTCACGCTCTGAAATTCTCTGCTGAAAGAGAACGATGGGATATTGAGGTAAAGGGAAATTCGCCTTTTTGCATTCAATAGAGGCGAATTGATAGGGTTTTTTTCAAATGGAATATAAATGGTGCATTCCAAATTTCCAATACACACTAGATTTCCAGATATTTGAAGACAATCTTTTAATTTAGAGAAACTACTTATCTATATTTGTATGATTCATATATTTCCTACAGGCCATCGATGTGAAAGCGCTACTGATCATCATGGAAAGATTTGAGCCGGGAAATTTAAATATAGATGGACAGAGAGAGAATTGGCTGTTTAAAGTCGAACGATTCTATAGTGTCATTGAAGAGCTATTCGACTGTTTCGATTTTTCTGTTCAACAAGGGTCTTTGAATGAAGAATCAAAAGAAATGATTTTGACTTGCAGGTAAGTTATACAACAATCATCGGTTCTTTACAATTTAGATCAATCCACAATACATGTTATCGATATGCTGATAAGTGATCTGTCCTACATTAGAGTAGTCAAATGCAATTGCAAGTTGTTCAGCAATTGTTAAATAATCGATCATTAAATTGTTTCAACTTTTCATTACATTTGGGAACTAAGGAAAATGATACTATTCTTATTTATAAGGCAACTGTGGACTAGGGTCAGAAGTGTTAGGCTATTCATTACGCATATGTCTCCGGCATCAAACCTTGCTGCGGTTAGAAAAATAATGCCTCTGTGGAATGCAAGTACCAAATTTGAAATTTTAAGATAATTACTTAACAGTTTATATTTTACTTGTATCAAATACTTATCAGATGCCTTACTTGTAGACCCTTGGTGAAAACTGCGATTATCAAAGTGTGAAATCTCTGAAAGACACAGAAAAATTCCTGAAAATGTGTGACAAGTTACGAATAGCCAACTTTGAAAGGTTTGAATGACTTCGTTTTACCTTAATAAACTAAATTGATTCCTTCATCCTTCAAAACTTGAGGGTATTTTAGTGAATGTATCGTATATACCCTATTTATGTGATGACGTTCAATCTATCTATTCTAGAGAAAATCAGACATGCGGGATGTGCAAGAAAAAAGTAGCAGAATTCGTCAAAGTTCCATGCGATCATAAGATTTGCGATCGTTGTGTCAATGAAGCATTTGATATGGAGACACCAAAGTGTCAATTATGTACAGACAATGATACACATTTTGAAGATGGAGTACAGGATGAGAAAAACCCTGTTCCTAGGTTTGTTCACTCCCCCACTTAAAAGAATGTTGAGGGGGTGGGGGGGGGGGGGGTGGCTGGGGGGTAACAGCAGATAAATGAAAGTTTATAGTATGATCGTATATATTCGTGATACATTTCCAAAGTTCTTCGGCTCTTTAGGATTGAGGACGATAAAGCATCCGAGGAATACAGGAGAAGAATTCGTACGTATTTCATCGAGCTCACGAGCACAATGTGTTTCTCCAATGATGGAGTTCCTAATGAAGACGTTAGTAAACACATACTCGCCTATGTAACGGGTGAAGAAGAGCTTGCAAAGTCATCCAATACAGTCAATCAAGATCAATCAGATTCAACATCTATTGCCTTGCTGCAACTGTTGATGAGAAGAAGGTAGGATTAGACTAGATTCATCCCGATATAAGTACACATTTATTTCTAGCATTTTGCATGATAGTTAATTATCTAACATCTGTTCTATTTCCAGAGATGAAGTTGTTACAGAGTATCTATCTGCATATTGGGAAAATGAAATTACGTCGGAGCAGAGTAGTTGCCTTATTCGTCTAGCAAATTTATATGTGTACTGTAAAGAGGTAAACTATATATTATATCCTTTGATGGTTAATTTTGATCTCTAAATAGACGGGGCAAGACACATATAATTTTGTGAGTGTTTCACACGCCTTCCAGCCTACATGTTGCCCACATACTTCTTTTTTGTTTCGATCGACTGGTTTCACAACATGCATTGGATTATTAATGTTTGTTTCTCTGGAGTCACTTGTTACTTAAAATTACGTGCTTAAAATTTCTGTTTCGAAAACGTGATTCCTGTTATAGCTGTCTTATAAGCCAATTTTTGTTATCAAATGTAGATCAATTGAGATTACTAAATTAAAATGATGATCGCTCTGTAAACATATCCATCTGTATTCAAATAAAGAAAACCCATTGAACCTAATGCGGCATTACAATCAATTGCAAATATGTTATTGATAAAGCTTGACACATGTAATTTTATTCCAGGAAGTATTGCAGAAGGAATATGGGAAAGAAAATATGCAACTTATCATTGGAAGATTACATGAAACCATCTCAGACGTGAAAAAAACATCGCCTATTTTACGATTGCGCGCCGTTGCTACTATTCGGCAATGCATATCTAGATTAGTAGACTTGCTTCACGAATCCCCGCTTGATGAAGGACTGATAGAACTCACTGATAACGCGGACGAGTTGGCAGATATATTTTCTAGTCACGACGTATTGACCTGCGGAAGGTAGGAGATATATAAATAGGTTTACATTATTCAATCTAAATGTTAAGAACTAGAGCTCAACAACGATTATGTGATTTATTTCAGAAATTTCTTATTGAGATATATTGTTCGTAAACATGGGCCTAGTTTTCTGAATAGAATATGTCAATCCGATAAAATAAGGTCTCTCTTGGATCAACAACAAAAGGTTTGACCATGAACAATATCCAATCAATGCATTTAATATTCGATAGTAAAAGAAAACTTACATATTCGTCACCTCGATCGATATTGTTTTTAAACTACACAAATATGCTTTGTCTCTTGCTTTGTCATTCCAATTCATTCTTTCATGTAGAACCACAATTATCAACCGGAAGATTATTATGTGATGTATGATCAACCGTATCAGATCGCTAGAGCGGAAATCGGAAATTGTAGTGAGCTGTCAGAAGGAAAGATCGACACAAGTAAAGTATTCAAGGTAAACGTCTATTGATGAAACGTGTTAAATACACATTCTCCGGCGTATGCTTGTCATGTCCAATCAAATTCTATTGAGCAGAACAAACAATAGTTTCAAGATAATGAAGGTTGTTTCCTATTTTTATTTTAGGAACCACAGTCCGATAGTGACTATCTGCCGAAAGAAGTGATTGGTTTGTTAGCGCTACATCATGAGCTAGTTATTTCACACTGCACGAACACAAACGCCCACTATGAGACGGTCAGAATCATTGTAAACTCATCGTTATAATGAATTGCAATATTTTAAAACACATTCAAACATGAGTGTCTTTGCAATTTTCATGTTGAAATAGGTTGTGGGTGTCAGTAACCGTGAGGCCATTCTATCACATACCTCAGGAGACGTACAGGCATGTTAATTTTAATACAATATCATCTTTACGACGATTTACTTGTTGATGCTTATAGAAAAATGTTTTACTTCTCCAGAATTTGGCGTCATCAATCATAGATAACAAGCTGGGTAAAAGATGTCAGATTTTCAAAGTTGATAGCTCCATGCCTAGACAAAGAGTCGAAATTAGTGAGCTTGCTGTTCATTTCCTGATAACGACCGAATGCCTTGAATGTGATCCTTTGTTAGAAAGACTAATAATCTTAATCAGGAATCCATCTGAAATGCAGGTACGTTTTGCAGAAAAGCTATTCAATTTTTTTCAATTGTTTTTTTTTTTTTTTTTTGGGGGGGGGGGGGCTTACAAAATTAAATAATTTTTATTTGTGAATTTATGG
>JAXGGS010265399.1:0-14759 GCA_035585475.1 Armandia brevis | reverse complement strand
AAACTCGGTATGATTGCTTGATTATTATTTATTCTAACCGGTCAAACAGAAAACACTCCTTGAGAAGTTGAATTGTGTGTCTCCTCAATTAATCATTTTTTCTCTAAAGGATGTTCTATAATTTGTTTTATTACGGATTACATACAATAGCTTATACCGGTTTATTTTGCACTAACCGCAAGTTTATTCAAATAATTCTATTTCAGTTTCGGGCTGTTTGGGAAGTTCTTACTGGACCTACATACACCAGTGACGTAGCAATTGATAATATTCGAATCCACAAAGGGTCTTGTCAATCAGGTAAGTCATAGGAGCATGATTCATTAATATCATGAAGAACTATGATGCTTCACAACTAAATAACAGCTGACGAAGCCAATGTACACGAGACAGAAATAGTGGAATATTGTAGCACAGTGCATTGTTGGAGGATAGTATTAACAATTTAAATTTACTACCGTTTTGTCCATAGCATTCCTCGGCCGCATATGCATGGGTCTTGGTGCTTTGACATCACTAGTGGACAGTATCAATTATCATATTATCTATATATCTGTTTCAAGGTGAAATCGGCTGCTTCAGCAAACCATGTGAAAACGCCGGCCGCTGCGTTTTGGAACCCTCCGCATATCGATGTCTGTGCCAACAGGGATACTCAGGGCGGTACTGTGAAAGTAAGACAGATTGCTTCGATATTTGGATAACTAAGTCAATTAATAATGATTTTTAATGGGTTTAACACAGTAGATTAACTTTGTAATGGATGGAAAAAAAATAGATTTACTTTGCAATCAGTTTAGACACTACGCAAACTTTGTAGGGGGTTAATTTAGTGCAATGATCAAAATATTGGACGTATTTCAACTCCATTCTCATTTAGATGTTGTTCATATCTCGAGCACTCGTGGTCGAAGAGCTACCAATGGTCATCTGCCAAGAACTGCCGGAGCTGTCCCTCCCGGATGAACGCTTCGTAAAGATTCTCGGACAACAGTTCCTGGGTACTATTGTCACTGATGTGGTCACTTAATTAAAGTAGAAACCCAAATTTTAATGTTAGCCTAAATCACATCTGTTCATCACTGCAAAAGGTACTCAAGTATGCCATAAGGTCATAGGTTGGCCGGACAATATATGCGTTCACTGAATTGAATAACAATTTGATAGATGCATATTTATAGGATACACCTCCTATATTTATTTCGCTTTCGGAATGATTAACTGATGAAACAACTGAACGATTTGTCTCCTAGATTTTAATATTAACATCGTCATTTGGTGGAATAGTTGAGATTTTTACACTTTTGTGATAGTACAATTCAACTCCATGATAATACAGTATCTTGGAAATATCATTATAGAAATACATGTGTGTGAAAATATCGGACTAATAAATAACAAAGAAAGTAGACACATGATCATTATCAAACATTATTATGTCTATCCAAGTTATACCAATTCGAACCTTATGCTACACTTATCATTGTTAGCTGTTGTTTTTGCTTAACATGTAATAAACCAGGAGACCTTTTCATGGTGAATCGACTACGGTTTATTATATTTTCTCTGTAACCTCACCTGGTCCGCCAACTTTGACGGGCAGTCAGGTCCGGTAAGGTCAACTAGAGATCATGTGAAATTATATAACATTCATAAAGATTATGCAACAATACATACTCGATGATGTAATAGTGAATTAGTGATGTAACATTACATAATAATGTAGAAGACTATGTAGTACTTATTAACGAGATAATGAAATAATATTGCTGCTCGAGTAGATCATGTGGCGGGCTTGTGAAAGGATAGCACCTGAGCTGCTTTACCCATAGCTTTATACAGTCAGTTGATCGGCCCAGACAGCAAGTTAACACAGATAACATGTTGAAGTTTTTCTAGGTAAAATAACACAAGTCCAAGATATTCTACGGAATACTTTATTCATGTGCGATCATGACGAAAGTAATACAACATGTAAAGTGTTCAGAGGCTTTCTGCTAACTAACGGTAATTTAAATTTCAAATAAGGACATTAGAGATTTGGCGGTTACTTTGGGGAATCACGTGATAGAGATAAGATGATCTCTGACCAATTATGTTAATCTGCCGGGAGTAATATCTGACCGGTGCGGGTCACTCAGGTGTGACTGCGAGTGGCGTCACTCGCATCGTGGTCTGACAACCACGCCATGACAAACACCGGACAGCCATGTACGACATAAACAAAGACGCATACATGTTAAACAATACACAAATGTTACAAACATTGACGATACATTTTATTGTTCAACATAGCATACACACAGGTCAGTTAGACCGCGCCTTGACGACACACCTTTTAGGTGGTATCCATGGATACAAATGCAAACTTGAACTTTATTAAAGACAAAGAATTTTCTATATGAGACGGGAATTAATTAAATCATGCGCAATGTTTGAGGTGATGCGCACTAGTGTAAACCCTGCAACGAGTGTGAAGGCAAAGTGTTAAATCTACAGGTTTACACATGAGGATGTGGCCAGAATTAGTGAGACTAAAGTTGGCGTTATTCAGACTATGCCAAGCTTACTAAATATCTTACGTGAAGTACTATACGAAGATCAAACGACATTACAATCAAAAGTCAGTTACTTTTTAACTGAGCTGTAATATTAATAATGTGTACAAAAAAGGTTTTGATCGAAAAACTCATATTTAATGGGAAAACCCAAATTAAAGCATTGGCCAATGAAATTGCTCAACCGGTCGAGGCAAATTTCAGAGAATGTGGTAACATCAGCATCAAGAATGTGCCGGTTTTTTTACCTAACATAGCTTTGCTAATAAAATGTGGGTTGTTATTACACAATATGCAGTGAATCCTTTGCTGTATCACCTTTCATGTTTCTTCTTTAACAAACCTTTCCCACTTTGAGTTGAATGCAAAATTGGCATGCGTCCAAATAGCATTAATGGCACTTTAATCTTTCGTCCATGCCACATACAAATGTAGGTAAATCTGAATATGCATAATGCATGTGTATTTGACATAATATTTGTCGGCTTTACACTATTATGTTATTAAAATATCAACTTCATAATAATGATGTGTTTTTAAAACATAGGACTAATATATGACACGAGAAGCTACCAAAGTTATATATAATTTGATGTCCATCAATATCATAATTTATTTGCTTAATGTTTCAAATTGGCCCTACATCAAATGTATGATATGATTATCGAAATATACACTTGGAAATTCAAAATAGAGATTTAGGGAATTAATTGAATAATATACAAGAATTTATGTGATGCGTGACTGTGTAAACTCTACAGCGTAAACCAAGGCAAAGTGATAGATCTGCCGGTATGCAGAGGGGACGATGTCAGACTTTGGGGGCTTGTCACAAATCTGTGCCTAGTGTACCGAATATTTTACAGCACATTCCTTTCCGATAATCAAATGAACATTTCAGTTGAAAGTCAGTTACTTACTAACTAGCTGGGCTGTAAAATGAATTATGTGCAGACAAATAGTTTTAAAAGGGCAATCCCTTTTGTCATATGAGTCGTGCTGCCAATAAAAACTATTTTCAAGTATATACAAACTTATCTTCCCAACAAATTGAGAAGCTCTCATTGATGAAGGGGAAAATCCAAATTTACCCATTACCCAATGAGACTGCTTAATCAGAACGGAGTCAAATTAAAAAAAGCTTTATCATATATCACTGGCTTTTTGCCTGTTTAACCTATCATAGATTTACTTTTAACATGCGGGCTGACCTGACAGGATATGTCAGTAAAACTTGTGATTTGTCACTGTGCATGTTCCCTCAGCCGCCTTATTAGGGTAATGTAGTGTGCCATATCTATAGGTCTTAATACTTTGGCTTGACAATTTATCCAAATCAATTACCACATGTGATTATATAAATTTAAAACACTGCTTGCTCTTTGAGTTGACGAAATTAACATGAATAGAAATTACATTAAATACACTTCAAGCCTTTCCTCTTCCTATACAGGGATGTATGTAACCCTGAATACGCATGTATTTGTACTTGAATTGAATAACTACAGGTGATTGCATGGTGAGGCACGGCAAACTAAAAGCAAAAACCCATCGCAAAACAAAATAATTTCTAAGGTTGGTGGCGTCTACACTTCAGTGAGCCAATTGCTGAGTTGAGAATTAATTGCTATGCTTACATGTTTGCTAAGGTCTGTTCGACAGGATTGCATTCCTATGAGCGAGTCAAGCGTTGAGTATGGTTTGTAATAAATACTTGAATACACACGGCTGGTTGTAATGTGCATGCACTCTTTACACTGAATGTTACTGTCAGGTTCAGATTCAGATTCTTTTATTTGTCATGACTTTGCTGTCGCGCTCGCCTCACGCGGCGTACAAAATAAAAGTACTTAAAGAAAGAAGGTAAGGAACGTCACTTGAAAAGGTTGACAGAACGATAGTTTCCTTCTGGTGAACTGTTGCTATTGTCTACTTCTAGTTCTACTTCAAATGTGATTATACTTGTTGCTATAGGGTCCTGGTACATTGTCCCTAATATTTTAATTATGATAGTATCTAGCTGTCCATGTGATTACTGCAGCTAGATTAGGTACTCCGACGGGAAGTAGAAATCGGGATATCTACGAGAAAATGTTTAATTTCCACGAAATATTAATCTCAGTTAATTCAGTTGCCCCCCTGCGACTCCTCCCAAAACATTGATAGACACATCCCTTTCAAAACCAAATGTTTGGATGACCCCTAAAAAATGGGAACCTCTCTCCTTCCTCAATCAGTAAATAGTGAATTACCTTATAATAAGTGGAAAACCAGAATTCACCTGTTAGCCTATCAGATCGTTGTTCACTGTGATGTGCACATGTATTTACGGTCCCTGCAATAAATCTTGAGTCTTAACCATGGTTATGCGGTTTGTCCTGACAAAACATTGTTAAACCGGTGTTTTATGGTAAATATTTGTATGTTTCCCCATATTCTGGCAAGTTTCAAACTGCCAACACAGAACACAAACAGACCTTTGTGCGGGCCAATAAACCCACTTCCTGAGCGGAGCTCTAGGTAGTTTCAAAGTTTCCAATCTTGCCGGGCTAACAACTGTGACAAGAAACACATCTGGCATCATGGAGATTCGTGTAGCTTTAGTGAGCATTATGTTTGGGTGAGTAAGAACTAGATATAAAAACTAGCCTCTAGGAGGACCTGGTTTAAAACCCAATAGGTTTTTGATAATCAATCATGGGGCATCTGTGATATAATTGACGATTATGTGGGAGCGAAATTTTACACTGATATACCCCGGAACTTACTCGGCTAAGACCGGGATATCATGCTGCAATATTAATACTGTGATAATGGCCCGTTATACAAGAATCCCTGCAAGTCGTGGGTACGGAGAACGAGATACGGAGAGTGTAAGAACGAGGCACAGAACTGGGAGAGTGTTAACCCAGGGGTCCGGTGTACATGTGTAGAAAAGTGAAGAGTTTTAGCCGGGGTTACGGGGCTCAGGGGAGGGCGAGTGTTAGCCGGGGTTATGGGGCTCAGGAGAGGGTGAGTGTTAGCCAGGGTTACGAGCACATAAGGGGGCGAGTTTTAGCCGGAGTTACGGGGCTCAGGTGAGGGCGAGTGTTAGCCGGGGTTATGGGGCTCAGGAGGGGGCGAGTTTTAGCCGGGGTTACAGGCACATGAGGGGGCGAGTGTTAGCCGGGGTTACAGGCAGAGGCCAGGAAGACAGTTAGCCGGGGTTACGGCACATGAGGGGCGAAATTTAGCCGGGGTTACGGGCACATGAGGGGCGAATTTTAGCCGGGGTTACGGGGCTCAGGTGAGGGCGAGTGTTAGCTGGGGTTATGGGGCTCAGGGAAGGGCGAGTGTTAGCCGGGGTTACAGGCACAGGCCAGGAAGAAAGTTAGCCGGGGTTACGGGCACATGAGGGGCGAATTTTAGCCGGGGTTACGGGGCTCAGGTGAGGGCGAATGTTTGCCGGGGTTATGGGGCTCATGAGAGGGTGAGTTTTAGCCGGGGTTACAGGCACATGAGAGAGCGAGTGTAAGCCGGGATGACGGGGCACATTTATGAGAGAGCGAGTGTTAGCCGTGATTACGGGGCTCATTGGAGGAAGAGGAATCGGAGAGGGACATATCAATGACTTAAATTGTAAATACAACTGTAATGTAACCGATCACCTTTATTAGCACAGCAATAATGCCTTTATGCCTCAATGTTACATGTTACAAACGATACATGACTGTGTTCTGCATTTAGTTATGACATGGGAATTTTAACTGACATCAAGAATTGCGCGATTTTATTCTTACAATCTCGAAATTCATTATTCAGTTGATGCTCTTACATGTACATAAGTGTGCTTATTATTCAGTAAAAACAACACCACACAACGGTGCAATATAAACGTGCGCGCCCGGTTTTCCGGGTGCACAATTCCATTAATTTAATATATATGATTATATTTTTATTCTTTTAAGGTTGCATCCTTGTCTCAGCATAATCCCATCTCCAGGTGAGTATAATGCACAAATTTATGAAAATAAATTCAACCATAATAACTTCCTTTACAAATGAATTATAAATTTGGATGTATGGCAAAAGCTCAGAAGCTTGTATACATTAGGTAAACCGGCACCTTGATTAACAGGGCTTTTTATAACTGTAATATTGTGATTGTGGAATCATTCCTTGTATACATCATTGTTTTTTGAATTTATGTTCATGCAGTTATGTGGGAATAATTTTGTGAATGACATTTCAGGGTTTCATGAAAGTCGCTGTCTCAATATGATCACCTTGTATTGGACGTCTGGAAGAGTGTCTTCTCCATCACACCAGAATGGAATACAATTAAACAAGGATTGCACGTTTGCATTTCACAGGCCAAATAATTCGTTACCATTGCTGGTAAGTGAATCGTCAATCTATCATTTATTCACATTATAGTTTTATATACAATGGCACACTTCTTAACAAATATTCACAATTTCAGGGTAAGTGAGGGTGCATAGATATCTAACAATGTAGTTTCCCACAAATGCGTGTTATGTGTATTTAACGAATATTCCTAAAGCATAACATGTTGGTCAACAGTCATCAAGTGAATTATCTTCTTCCAGGAGATGGAAATTGAAATAGAGTATCTAGATGTTGGGGAATCCACAGACCCATCTTGTCAGTCAACAGCTTTAGAGTTCTGGGAAGCCGGCGATGTGAAGCATTCACTCTGTGGAGAACAAACCATAATTCAGAACTTTCGGCTGAATGATTCTCCAGTCCTGATAACGTTTCGAGGTTCTAACACAGGACCTCACGACTACGTTTTCAGTTTTATGTGGTCACGATCTAAACTTATAGGTAAACTAGTTGGTTTTGCCATTCTCCCCTCATATAAACATTTATATCTGCTCATATGTTTATGATATCAATGAATCGTCCTTCTTATAAACAACATTTTCTTACAGAACAGTCTGAAGCCGGATGTCATCTCAAAACAGGATACACTTTTGACAATGACAACGGGACGTTGATATCCTATGGATTTGAAAATGGGTTTATTCCTGCTAACATAGATTGCATATGGCACATCAAAGCTCCACATGGAAAGGTACACACATTTTCAGTTTGTATTAACGGTACATCTTCAAACATTTAAACATTAGAACAGAAATGGAATTCTGCCTCAATTACCAATGCTATAATTTCATACAGACCTTGAGAATTTGGCGCGAGAGTTCCGGTCAAATGTGTCAGACAACCCAGCCATTGACTATCTACCCCGGCTCTCACGTGATACAACCGAATAATGTAGATGAACTGGATTTTACATGCGCGTCCACTTCTTCTAACGCCGAGACGTCCGCCACAACGGAGTCTGAGATCAGTATATTCTTCTCGAGCCCATCTACAAACCAGATACAGACGTTCGTTTACATGTGGGAGTTTAATGATGTGGTGCCTCCTGGCGGTTTTGGTGTCGGTAATCTGTATCCCGGCTGCGGTGTTCCCACCACGATAACTCCACTTCCAACGAATCTTAGGTATCCACCTAGTGGGAATTACAGAAACAATCTCATGTGCGAATGGGATATAGTTGTGCCGGTTGGCCACGTAAGATTCACCGTTTCTGTTAATTTCTCACTTTCGATCATTCACATCTAGACTTGATATGTAAATTATTTATGTCGTGCTTTATTCTCCTTTAAAGATGTTCCTTGATGGAAATACATGTACACACTATAATTTAACTTCATAGGTTATCCAGTTGGAATTCATTGAGTTTGAAGTAGAAACCCATGCGACATGTCAGTTTGATGATCTGTCTATTGTGGTCAAAGATCAGCCCACAATAGTTATAAACAAATTATGCGGATCTCTTCTGCCAGCGACTATAACGGATAACAGAAACTTAACAGTTAGGTTCAAGACAGATCATTCAGTCACCGAGAGAGGATTTGATATCAAAGTTACATCACTATTAGGTTAGATCATTACCTTTCTGTCTTGAGAGAAATAACCTATTTTTATACGTGTATTTGTCCTTTGGAAAAATTAACACTTTGACAAGTTAAAACACAATAGTACATTTTTAACTATATATTATCTATACTACTTGATTGAATATTCGAAAGACAAATGCATATATACAGCCTACAAACTGTTTCCAATATTTTAAAAATGAGATTGAATTTGGAGATTTTAGGATACTGTATAACAACCCTTCGGCAGCCGTTGGTATTATTACGTAACGGAAAATTGCATAACCCAATTCTTACTATTGGTGTGGTTTTTCATTACAGACACGGATACATGCCATTCCAACCCATGCGCCAACGGTGGCACTTGTAGTAGTGCTGTAGGTGGATTTTTATGCACCTGTCCAAGTCTGTATACCGGAAATACCTGCGATACAGCTATAATCACTGGTACATGAGACTTATCTCGTATAACTTTAGTAATTATGTATGAACGGATTTCTAGAGTTCAACTTACTGCTTATGTATTTGTTTTTAGAGTACTTCTCATGCACCTTTGAGATTGACATATGTGGATTGCAAGATGATATGAATACAGACTTTAGCTGGACAAGACATTCGGGACCAACGCAGTCTTCAAATACAGGTCCAAATAGTGGTAATGATGGGTCACAGTTTTACCTGTACATTGAAACATCGTCTCCACGATCTGATGGTGACGCAGCAATGTTCGTATTTCATAACTTTTACCATTAATCTTAAATTACAAGTTATATGCATCTATTTATAAGATTCATCACTTGAAGAAAATCATCTAAAGGATTTTTTATATTCAAGGATCATAGTTCCTGAGCTGAACTCTATAGTCCCAGATGCTGATGTACATGCATGTGTAGAGTTTGCTACACATATGTATGGGGGTACTATAGGCAGACTGGCCGTTTACACCAGAGATGAATTCGGTACACAGGAGGTAATTTGGACAACGAGCGGTAACCAAGGCAACCAATGGCTGCTGAATGAGATTCAGTTGACAGACTATTCTCAAAATGTGTGTAATGTACAAGCATAGATAATTTTGGTGTGTTTTGGGTTTGATATTTTGTCCGACTTGGTTAAATATCTACCTTTTCACAGGTCAAAATTATATTTGAGGGCACAAGAGGCGCATCCTACACAGGAGACATCGCTATAGATGATATCAAAATATCTGCTGGAGAGTGTTCTAATAGTAGGTATTTTGATCAGTGATTTTCTTCCTTTGCAGCTGCATCATATACCTTGAAGTGCTGATACAGCTAAGGAACATCTGTTCATCTTAATTATTCTATTTCAGCTCTTTTCCTCTGCACGTTTGAGAATGGACTTTGTGGTCTTGAGCATGACAGCTCAGGAGATTATAACTGGACATATATTACAGGACCAACCGGAAGTTCTAATACGGGGCCCTCATCTGGGTATAAGGCATCAACCTATTACCTTTACACTGAAGCGTCCAGTAGATTTAATAAAAATTTCAGGTATTGTTAACTGTTTACATGTTGGTGAATAGATAACCTCAAATCTTACCAGCCTTTGCTGCTATCATCGCAATCCCCATCGATTGACTTGCTAATTCTTTCAGAATTAAGACTCAAACGCTTTCATATAGTGGTGTGATGTGCGCAAAGTTCGCTTATCATATGTATGGAAGTGATATGGGTACTTTGACAGTATCAGCTTATTCCACAGTAGGTCCTCAGCATGACATAACGATCGGAATCATCTCAGGAAATCAAGGGGATCAGTGGCACACGTTTCAATCAAATTTCAGAGCTAACCAGACTTCGGTAGGTCAGATTCACATAAAAGTGCATCATTATTACATACATTCCTAATTTTAGTATTCCATTATGTCAATTATATGTCTATCTAGTTTCATATTGTGTGGGACGTTGTAACTGGGCCGAGCTACCAAAGCGATGTGGCAGTCGATAACATATTGATTCACAAAGGCTTCTGTCAAACAAGTAACCAATGTTCTAACATTAATTAAGATTAATAAGATAGCTAGTATAGTGCTTACCGTTCATGTATACTGGTAGGTAGATGAAACTGGGAAATAACCTTAGACTGCTAGTTCGCTTTAACATCTGCTGTAGAATATCACCCCTACCTCAACGATTGTTCAGCGAGCTGATACCCAACGCAAGTGAATTCTTGTAAACACTGTAAATTAGTTTTAGTACATTACAACAGTGACGCCATACACTCCTTTAACAATGTTACCCTAAACTTATGCCAGTTTACCACTCAGTGTTGAATAATAAATGGGTTGATTTAGGGTCCATGAAATAACGATTGACACTTTCGATCTTATAACAACTACATGTAAGTGCAACATATCAATATGGATAAGTTCAAGGTAATTCCATTTTTAACAGAACATAATGTAAAAATATGCATGATACATTAATTTATATCCAAGTAAATCTGAGTCCTTAATATATTCTACGATGTACGATGACAATGTATTCTGAACAGATATTCATCCCGACTCATTTAAACAATTATCACATTTAATGGGCCAGTACTATTTTGTGATCATTATCAGAGATTATATACATTTAAACTTAAATAAACTTCCTAGTTGCAAGCTTATAATTATTTCTTTTCAGCCTACATTCCTCCTAATTTTACGTGCGGAACACGATTGAGTCCAAGGTGGAGAATCGTAGGAGGCGCCCCGACAATGGTCGAGAAATGGCCGTGGCAAGTCACTCTACGTTCTGGTAGTAATTTGCCTCATTGCGGTGGATCCATAATTGGTGAAAGTTGGATTTTAACTGCTGCACATTGTTTGTAAGCGCATATTCAATTATAATTATTATTATATTTTGCAAGCGCGCGAAATGTATCAAACTTTTCAAATTTATATTTTGATGTTAACTCATTGTATATAGGACGGTATTGTGACCCCACCTACCCCTACTCCACTCCACTGTCGGTCAGACTCTTTTCTTTAGTGTGTGTGTGGGGGGGGGGGATGGAGTCCCCGATTAAAAGCCGAACCTGGTTATTTCAGGCTCTGATCAGTTCCAGGGGTTCCTATTTTAGATATTCCTGTGCCTGGAATAATTTATACAATTCCCACGTCCAAACAGTGACGAAATACTCTAACCCACGTCCGCAAAAAATATTAATAAAACAACACGGAAATGGAAAATTTAAAATAAATATCATCCATATGAATCTGCATTGTTAGTAAAATCATTCTCTGTCAAACGACATAATCACTGACTATTGCATATTTGTTATTATACGTTTAGGGTTAATGAAACAGGGTCCCCAAAATTTGATTTGAGGATCGACTCAGTTCTTGTCGGTGGGTCGTATCGTACCGGATTTGAGGGTCATGAAACAAAACATTATGTGGATAGAATCTTCATCCCTTACCAATACAACGGATCGGATGTCCAACATCCTTACGATATCGCTTTGCTGAAATTAGTGGTCGTAAGTAGTTTTATAGAATTCACCCTGTGTTTGCGATTTAACATAAAACGTAATATGTCTCAGGATAAAAAGTAAGGATAAAAGGAAGGAATCGCAGTCTTTTTGACCCATTATACCAATTTAATATTCTAAGTTATAAGTTTATACAGTCTCTTGACTAAATATTGCTACCCAGTATATTATTCTTCATTTGCAGCCTATTCAAGTATCGATGTATGCTGTGCCGATCTGTTTGCCCGCCTCGGCAGCAAATGATCCTATCCCTGGTGATGTCGTGACAGTAACCGGCTTTGGCTGGATATTGACGAATGGTACGCCTTTGGTCATTGACAATAATTAGTGTTTCGAATCGAGTATGGTTTCAGTGTTATATCGCCATTGCTTGTCCTCTAGCCACAAGACCTGAAGTTATGCAGGAAGCAAATGTCACTGTCACGAACCGTTGGTGCTCGGACACTCACATTTGTACGGATTCATCGCAGGGAGTCTCAACCTGCTACGTAAGTACCTCACAAGGGATTCTCTTTGAGTCAATAAAGTATATGTGAATTGTCAATGCATTCGAAAAGACGTAAGACCTATGCCTGATGATTGCCAAATCTAAGCGCTATTTGATCAAATGGCCTGCATAATATAACCGGTCGCCAAATACGAGAATTTGCCCAAAACTAAATGTTCATTTTCATATATTCTACCCGTATTCTCGAGGTATGAAATAAGGTGCACCACGTATTGTGCACTTTTACCAAGCATTTCAATCCTGTATATCACACAAACAAGGCCAGAAAACGGCAGTGGGATTAATGAACAATAGGTCAAAACAATCATGCCCCTCTGGGGCTCTATAGACTCAGCTCTCTTTTCTCTACGTATACATGATCACCAGCTAGTCAGATATAAACCTGGAGCTATAAGCTAGTCAATATTCCAAGAGTAGCAAATAGCCGGTCAAGATTCATTCGCTAGCCAATCCTAATTTTATCGGCAATTCTTTTGGAATCCGGCCTATCCTATCCCTTCTACTAGGAGCCCCCTGGCTGGTGGCCTACGAAAGTCATACCCATGTATAATTATTCAAGTGTCCCAATGACAGAAACAGCAAATGATTTTTCATCTAGGGTGATTCTGGGGGCCCACTGGTGAGAGAGGTACCGGGCTCAGGATACACAGTGTATGGTGTTTCAAGCTACGTCAATGTACCATGCGGACAGGGTGGGAGAGCTGGATTTACCAAGGTCTCTCGACATATCGATTGGATTCAACAACATGTTACTAATGATAATTAACGTGATCAAATTGCTATGAGCACGCCTTTACTCACTAGATTATAAGGGTTCCGATCCTTTAACTTGTTTGTTTTTACGATATAGCTATGCATATAGCAGGTATACATGAATGAATGTAAAAAACAAAACAAACTAGAATTATATATAGATAAATACTTAATCAAGATTTGATATATCTGGCCTGTGATTGCGCCACAAATCAATCATTCATATTAATGAGATTTATGAGAAATGGGAAATTAGGGATTTTAATAACTGGGTTCAGTTGCATTAGACCACCATTTTTCACTTATACATATCAGTTGAAATCATTAAACTCATAACATAAAAACATATAGAAAGTTCGTTATTTTAGTGTCAAATTTAAATGCTTCAGATTAGTTTATAGGGCTAGACTGATTCTGATATAATAATAAAAAACAATACGGAAGTTGAATTTAAAGCTTATTGACTATAGTTTCACAGGAAGCTGGTAGTTCTTCGCTATATCATTGTATGTTGATCAATAAAAATTGCTAAAAACAGTTAATTTTTCTGATGATATGAAAATTACTTCTTTTAACGATTGACCAATTAATTCAAATATTCTTTCGTCGAGTCCTCACTATACATATTTACATCATCCATCCTATAATTAACGTCCTCGTTAACACCATGTATACCTAATGTAGTTCACGTCGTCAATCACATAATAGTTTGACAAATGCCACATTTCCCATGAAAATATTGGTAATAGATCCCAGCCGGAACCCACACTTTGCGCCGTTTTGTTTATTTACAGTTCAACTTCATCGTTATATCAATCTGATAAGTCATCCCAAACAAATGGACCGGGGTCGTTGGTTGAAAGTGAAATTTCATATTCTGCAACACAGATATATATATATCCTTCTACAAAGTGTTAATTTCAGAACAATTAACTGTCCTGTCAATAGTATTCTAGATGTGTCTGACAGAATATTCCAAATAATTTTAGTATACACTAGAATATTCTTTCGGGCTAAATTTAGATACACAGACTGTGTAACCTTTTTTACACAAACCTTTACGAAAAAGGATTGCATGTTTATTTATTTATTAACATTTATAATCTCCTGGGTTATCGATTTGCGCTCTGCCTGAGAGCACTTAGCATATTCTAAATGATTGGTACACTGAAGCTATAATTGTCACCATCAGTTCGATTCATTTGAACAGATATACTCATTTGACGTTTTGAATGATTTTTGATTAGCTAATCAGAGATGATTATGAATAAATTATGGGCAACTGGTATGGTGTCCCCATATTCAGTATGTTTTAAGGTAAAACATAACGCGTCTTATCAGTATGCATTGGTATGAATATCTAACTATTCCTGGTTATTATTTATCCAAGTATTACCGAATCACTTGATTTTCCACAAGTTGTAATTATTAAACCGTAAACACTTTTGTAGCTGTATTAACAATATTCAAAGATTAACGGCTGTCTTT